>PVIH01006160.1:101434-114651 GCA_004025045.1 Sigmodon hispidus | reverse complement strand
ACCCAGCAATACCACTTCTGGGTATATACCCTAAAGAGGCACATTCACACTCCAAAGGTATTAGCTCAACTATGTTCATAGCAGCATTATTTGTAATAGCAAGAACCTGGAAACAACCTAGATGTCCCTCAACTGAAGAATGGATTAACAAACTGTGGTACATCTACACAATGGAATACTACGCAGCAGTAAGGAAAAAATGATGTCCTAAAATTCACAGGCAAATGGATGGATTTGGAGAATATCCTCCTGAGCGAAGTCTCACAAACTCAGAGAGATAAGCAGGGGATGTACTCACTCACTTGTGGTCTCTAAACAAACAAGAAAAAAAGCCAAACATGCCCAAGCGGCAAACCACAACCACGGAACAGCTTGGGATCAGAAACACCCTGGACTGACCCTTTGGATCCCACTCCACCTAGAGGAACACCTGACTCACTCTTGAGGGAGGGGGGACAAAACTGGATTTGGCCAGAAGTGGAGACTGATCTAAGCATTATTGGGTCAGTGGGACCATGGGACTGTCTGCTCCCTGCCCAGGGAGGGGATGGGGAGTTGCAGAGGAAAAAAATGACCAGATGTGTTGGGAGGGGGAAGAGACCTTGAATAAGGATATACAGGGATGGAAAAAAAAATTCAGAGGGAAAGATGAACACAAAGAAAATATAGGTGTAGCAATCTTATTTGTATGTCTACCCTTGATAAGCCATGCTTATCATTCTTATCCTCTGTATAGTTATTGTTAACCCTTCCACATTTTAAATTCTTTTTTTTACTGTGTTTTTTTTTGATAAATACAAAATAAAGAAGGAAAAAAAAAAGAAAAGGGAAAATGCAAAAAAAAAAAAAAAAAAAAAAAGAAAGAAAGAAACTTTATCTGGTATTCAGCAACCAGCATAGGTAACTGTCTTCTGCCTTAATCAGAATCAGGTTAAAAGCTGAAGTCCTGGCATTCCATATTGTCTATTTCCAGCAAGGAAATGAACTTTCATGGTTTTAATTTGTTAGTCTGGTTCTGAGCTTTTAGAAATTAACATTTGTGAAATATTTTTCTTAAGTGAGAGTCAGTGAGTTAAATACAGCAACCATTTTGTTAATTTCATGACTCCTCATGAGAGAGAAGGCAGTGGCGGTTCTAGAACCAGCAAATGGAAACTGTTAGTATCAGGCAACAAATATGCTACCTTGCCCTGGAGGTCACCTTGCAGAAAGCCTTCAGTTAACATGAGAAAGACTTACAATCCAGGTCTTTCCAGAGTGGATGTGTAAACAAATGGATTACAAGTTCCAAGACAACACAAGGGGCATGGGAGAGTTTTCTAAGGCTGGGGGTGTCCCTCAGCAGCACAGCCCCAAGCCTGTGGATTTGATCCCCAGCACCACAGGGAGAAAGGGAAAGAAACCGTGTTGTATGAAAAGCTGTCTCTAATCTAGAACATTCAAGACAGGTATCAAAACAGGCCTGATGGAGAAAGGACACCCTCTCTGGTTACTGGCCACTCTGGATTTCCACTCAGATAGTCAGTAAGGGATTTCAGCAGAATAAACTTCTCTCTGAACAAACTGAAAATGTCTTTACTCCCTGTGCAGTGCCCTGAACCTAGCTGAGGCTTCCAAGGGTCAGCATAACTGTCAGCATGTGCCCCTAGCTCACATAAGGTACTGTCAGACTATAAATATTTAACAAATCATTAAAAGTTGTTTTTTGTGTGTTTAAGATAATAGGGCTGATTCAGTGCTTCAATTTACATGTTCAATTGTTATAATATTACCAAGATACATATCCAAGGATTAAAATTATTGATGTATGTAAATTATTTCCGTCCCCTCCAGGAAGTGAGTTTGTACAAATGATAGCATCTGTCCATAGTGTGATAATTTTTCTGTTAGGAATCTATGGCTTCCGTTACTCTGAATCTTTTTAAGCTATTTGTAGACTACAGCCCACCCTCCCTCTGTCTTGGACCATTTCCCAGCCCTCAGCCTCCTCTCTACACAAACTGGAGGGTGGACTCAGTAACCATTCTCTGGTTGGCTCTAAGAAACTCTGATCCACAGCAGTGCTTCTTAGCTCTCCCCATGTCTGAAACCTCTTCTGAGGTCTGCTTCACATTGGGATTTTCTTTGGCTGAGCATAAGCCAAAAAGAAATCACTATGGCAACAATAATGTAGTCCTGACTTCAGATTCCAGTTCAACTTATTTACTTCAAAGTTTATAGCTTTGGTGTAAAGATCTCACAACCCAAATTGTCCTACAATGTGGAGCTGGTTATTAGTTAATAACAGAATTGTCAGGGAAATGTCTTGGATACTAACACACATTTTCCTTTACCACCAGGGAAGAATTAGGCTGTAGTTTCCTGTAATATGTGTAAAATACTACAACATGTGGTAGCGTTTGATAAAGAGGTATCCCAAAGGCTTCAAAATGTCGCAAGGTAGGACACTTTGTCTACTTCAAATATTTAGGGAAACTACTGTTCGAACACTCAGTCCCCAGACCATGGCACCATTTGAGGAGAAAATGAAACTTTTACAAGGTGGGTCCTTGCTGGAGGAAGTATGTCACTTGGAACTGGCTTTGAGAGTTTGTAGCCTTACCCTGCTTTCTGCTTGTGTGCTCTGCTTCCTGGTATGGTCCAACTGTGATCTCTTAGATTCCTGCTCCTGGTCTTATATCTTGCCCACCAGTGTGGTTCTCTAGCCCTTTGAAACCATAAACCAAAATAAATTCTCCTTTGAGTTGCTTTTGGTCATGGCATTTTATCACAGTGGCAGAAAAGTGCCCAATACAAGAACCAATTCATACTTTAAATATCTGGAATATTTATACTTATCGAATCACCATTACTGTTATACTGGCATTTAATACACGCCTGTGATATATTAATAAAACATAGTTTAAAGTTGATTTGGGAGAGTGACATCTCCTCTGTATGTAAAATAAGCACCTAAATGATAGCTATGTCCTGGCTTGGAGGAAGTAGATACATGTAAGAGCTGAATGACAGTGAGATTCAGAAAGGACTTGTCCTAGAAAGAAGGGGGGAGGAGGAAGGGGAGGAGGAGGAAGAGGAGGAGGAGGAAAGTCTAAAAATGCAACCAATGTGTTTGAAGAAAATAGAGAAGTAATGATGAACATATGACTAAGATACAGTAGAATTTGGAGGAGGGAAACAATGAAAATATTGAAAGCCAGGCAAATGAAAAAAAGATCCAGTTATCAAATTCAGGAAAACCAAAGAACAGGTAGTCATACGTCATATATCACTGAGGCCATGATGAACTGTATTTTCATTGAATTAATGCTGATTCATCCAGTGAGATTTGAGCAAGGCATTGAGGATGGTAGACATGAGTATCATTATGATCTTATTCACAGTAGCAATATGTCAGTATAAAGTTTTAAGTTAGGTATCACATCCAGTGTGATGCTCCACTGTCCCTCCAATGGCTGTTCAGCTGCAGAGGAGATAATGGAGCAGAGTAATCTTTGCATTTGATTAATTTCCATCTGTGATTTTTTTTACTTACAATCATTTTTTAATAATAAAGTTTAAAATAAAAAAGTTATAATTTAAAAACTTTTAGTTAAATTATTCAGAAATGTGGAAGCAAATCAGTAGGAAGTTATGAAGAATTGGTGGCAGGGACATGGTGATGAGTGTGAAAATGTGAAGCTTTGTAGTATAAAAAGTGACCCAGAACTGATGTTTCTTCTCTTCTTTTGTTGAGAGAGAACAAAGCAGGCCTAGGCCTTAGGCCGACCACCAGACTAGACTAGGCCCTATTTTCTTCCTCTGTACAACAAATAAATAGTTGATATCATAGGTAACGAAACCCCCTCCCAGTACCTAATTCCCAGTTATGCCATTCCATTCTCATTCCAAAAAGCTGACAGGGGCAGAGTATTCCCTCCAGTTTTAGGCAGAAGCAAGCTTATAGGCTTTGTCTTATAGAGGGTAACGTTATTTCTTCAATCATTTTCTGTAACTTACAGAAATATCTGTAATTTACTCTTTAAGGGCATAGCTGCAGGCCTGAGAAGTCAGTGTAGCCTTTACCTTTCTCTTATAGGTGTCATTGGGATCATGATATCATGAAAGGCCTCATTTATTCATTCAGTATCATTACCAAGCCTATCCATGACAGCCACTTTAAAACTTCAACCCCTTGAGAAGATGAGGGTAGGGAGTTGGAGGAAGGGGCGGGAAAGGAGGGCCTATTTCTTGTCATGACCCTTTAACACAGCAGTGGCTGTGCCCACCATGCTAGAAAATACTTTCCAAAGGCAATACGATGTAATCTGCATGTTCAGTAGTAGACTTTTCCAGCAACTGCCGGTTTTGTCATAGAAGAGTAGAAAAATAGGAAGCATTAAATTGAATATGGTTTATGCTAACCACAACACCTGGAATTCATTTCAATATCTACTCAAGAAAGGAAATTTATTTCATATATCTAAATATCATTGGAGTTTTTAAAATCCTCAGTCTTCAAATTTTCATGTATATTTTACATTTTAGTGCAGTGCACTGAGCTTACCTGCCACCGTTTTTCAGAAACTCCTGATTTGTATTTATATTTCATGAAAATTAGGGTAGATGAGAAGTAATTTTTAAAACTCAAATTGTTTTAAACATACTTTAAAAGTTTTCTGATAACTGAGCCCAGTAAAGGCTTTAAATTAAGATCCAGTTACTGGAGCCTAAGATGATTCTTTCTAAGATTCCCTCATGGCTGCTGCACTGCAGATGCAGAGTAGGTGGTCAGAGATGATGATGCTGAGTGCCTCTCTAACATATCTAGTCAGGAATGTACCTGCTCAGTGTTCACATATACTCTCTCTTCCAGTTACAAGCAAGACAGACTGGAGTTACCAGCCACTAACTACACATGACTCCGTCTGTCTTGAAAGCAATGGTACAGAGGTAAAACACAAGACACTTCTAAGGAATTATTCTCCTTTTAAATTGAAAACATAGGCAAATTCATGTTTATATATCTTTATTCTCATTGTACATAGTGCTGATTTACTTAAGAACACATGCACACAAGAATACATTATACACTGGACAAATTAGGTTTTTTCCTATTTGATTTATTTATTTCCCATTTATTTTTTATTTTGTCCTATTTGTTTTTCCTATTTGTAAAACAAATAAAAATTAAAGGACCATATGTAAGAAGCATCAAAGTGTAGCTCATATTTGTGACATTAGAAAGCCATGAAGAAAAACACAGGGTAATAATTCTGAGTAAGTCTCAGTTGCCCCAGAATCAGCACAACATGAGAATATAGATCCAAAGTGTTTGTTTGAAATGTTGTTCCAAGAAAACATTTAGGTGTGGAGGTATGGAGGTGTGCGACATAGGAAGGAGAATGCCCGTAAGCTTATGTTACCCAGCAGCCTCCTGTGAACAATGAGGCTAAATGCCATTTGGAAAGTTGGCAAAATGGTGTAGAAAATGCGTTTAGAGCTATTCCAGCCCTGGGAAGGAGGCTGTGGTATTTGTACACTATTTCCTCAGTCATTGGGTCTGTACTCAGGCAGCAATAATTCAGTGCCCAACCCTTAAGGATCAAGAAAAGCTATTTGATCAATAAAATCCAGGCAATGGCAATTGAAAAACAGAACAGTATGTACTGAAAAGCATGCACGGGGTTTATATAAGGGTAATGGATCAGATCTGCTAGACACTTTGACTTATGAACATGAAAAGCAGGTATGTTTCCAGTTTTAGATCTCTGCAATTCAGGATTGTAGCCTAACTGTCTGACAGAGAGAATTTACCTGCTCCTTCTCCTCTGAGAACTAGGAGTGGAGAAAATAAAGACCAAAGGACATGTAGGGACCAATTGTAGACATAATAGTCAAAAAAACTTTGAATATCAAGGCTCACCACGCCCAACCTGCACTATTTACCCTTCAGGTCAAAGTTTGTGAAGCCTGGGACCTAGAGAAGCCTGTCTATTGTCCACCAAGGAAGGCTTCAGTGTGCTTCCTTATTCCCATGGCCAGTCTTTTCTCTGACCTTAATATTGCTGAGTTCACAGTCCATGTCATCTTACCACGGGGAACATTGTGGGGATTCCCACCTTCTAGAAATCAGAGTAACAAAGGTAAGTCCCAGTGTGAATTTTGAATAAAGGAATTATCATTTCATTATCTGAATACTAAAAAGAAGCAGATGAATTGGTTAGTGAGACATTTTATGATTAGACAGTAAATGGGGAATTCCAGATCACTGACAAATAGACAAGATGTGCAAGAGGCCATTCATTCCTTTTCCGAGCTTACACAATACTGTAGTTACCGTACGTCCTATCTAGAGCCCTGGTGGAGTCAGGACACTGAATGCTTTGAGGTACAATTCTAGGTTCTTGCTGTGGTCTGTTAAAGGTAGCCTAATGGGGAGAAGATGATGTTTTCTTCTAGCTACAAATAATGTAAAATGTATGTCCATATCTTCTTTGATCATATAACTGATTCTGAATAAAATGTATACTTTTTTTTACTACCTCAAGAGAATAACATGAATTTGACTGTTAATTATCTTGAAGAAGAATTTTCTCTTTATCTTCCTTAGAATATCCTTTCATCAACCAGTGTAGGTGGGATGTCAACCCTCTGATGTTTCAGAAATGGCTCCTGTTAGATTTTTATGATCACAATATAATATCAGAGATGATTAACATATACAAATAGACATTTTTCTGGCTCACAATTTTGGAGGTGTCTGTCCATAGCTAGATAGACTCATTGATTTTGGGTTTATATTAGGCAGCATATCATGGTGGAAATACATTGCTGGGGAGCTGCCAAAATCATGGCAGAGAGGAAACAAAGAAAGAAGGCTCAGAGCCCTTCACCCTCATGTTCTGTCCTGATATGATACAAATCCTCCAACTATGCTCCCTCTCTTAAAGATACCTTCCCTCCCCGATAACTTCACAGATCATGGAACAAGGCATTAACAGGGGAGCTTTTAGGAGAGTCTTTGCACAGAGTGACTTGCCTAGTCTGGGTTCCTTTGTCAATAGCTGACTGGAGGGCCCTTACAGGAGTCAGACACTACAGTTGTGCATAAATCCATGCTTCTTTCCATACCCACCCGTGGCAGTTAGAATAACACACTTCTTTCCCTGTGTCTATCTAAAGGCAGAGTTTACACCATCTGTAATGTCTTCAACATTTATTTTATAAATAATCCGAATGGTATAGTAATAGTTATTTGTTGCGCATATAGACTTGAGTGCCCTTATCTGAATTTCTCTAGTTCATCTCCAGTCAACATTCTGGCCTGAGTGTGTTGACTGTCATGAGTAGCTTTAGCTTTAAAGGTACTAAGGTTTCATAAATCCTGCAGAGTCACCCAGCCAGATATTATAGCAAATAACTCTATTTGATTTTATTTAAGATTTTTAGGAAGAAAAAAAAATGTGCTGGATAATTCCAGTCACTCATAATCTCCTGTCTTATGATTTCATTAACTGATGCTAAGTGATATTACAGATATTGAGCTTTGTCCAAACCAAAATTCAAATGCAAAATGTTTTATAAATGAGCAGAAGGTTCTTGGGCTTATTTGCTATGATAAAGTGGCTCTAATTGAAACTCCATTATCATAAAACCAATTAGCACACTCTGTAATTTATTTCATTTCAACCTCAAGCCTATTGTATCATAATCATTACAAAAACTAGAAGTAAGTTGTTTGTGAGTCTGATTTACTGATCATATCCTGAGAAAACATGCTACAGATGGAGACAGTGATGCTTCATTTTGTACTTAACACTTTCCCTTGTATTTCACATAAATCACAGAAACTTCTACAGACTTGACAATAGGAATACACATGAATGTTTTGGAAAGTATAGTATGGTCTACTAGTTAAGTTACAACAGCTGTTCCAAGAAAACATGGCCCTTAAAGATGGTTCTGACCTCATAAAAGTTGATTGCTATTGGTTGTAATGATAAATCCCACCATGAGTGTTAAATGTACCTCAGTGATGTACCACATCTGATGTGTTTCAAGTTTATGACAGAGAATTGGGGTGGCCCAAACTGCCCAGTGTTTATCTAACAAGTCAAAAACATTCCTGTTTTGAACTTAAATATCTTCTGAGAAATCCCATCATCTAGTTTGCATTAAAAATTAGCCTGTTTGGCTCCTAAATGAAGTTTTAATCCTTAATTAGTCCTACTTTGAATGTAAACATCCCTACTATAAAGTATATGTACTGTAAAAACTAAGAGCATGTTTCCTACAATATCCTTCCTATCCCCCAAATGTGTGAAACTTCCTGGGTAACAAGGAAGGTGTCTGGTTCTAGGTAGCAGAAACATCTCCCTGAGAAGGAGGTACACTAGAACACTTAAAAGCTATAGGGCATGACCACTCTTCCAGGATTTGGTTGCTTTGGGTGTGTGTTCCAGGCAGGTGTTCACAATGTAACCAGGTATAAACATTCTTTTCTAAACATATGAAGACATTAGAGATGAATTCTATTGTGAATGCTGCCTAAATTAATTGAAGTAAAATTAAGTTAGGCAATGCATGAAAATGACTTTAGGCTTCCGTGTTGACAATGTGGAATGCAGATGGGGTCTCACTGACTGATCATGTTAAGTGGGGCAATAGGAGAAAAGTTCAGAGCTCAGCTGACTTCAGTTTTGGCTTGCTCATGCCTCAATCTAGGTGTCAGCTGTTTCCTGCCTTGTTTCTGGCTCTCCTCTCTTAGGGAAGTCTCCTATCCTTTGTCCCTTGGAATGCTGATGTCTCCCACAGCTTAGCCCCACAGGAGTCCTTATCTAAGACCACTGGAGTACTTGAGCAGGTATGCTTCCAGAATCAAGTTATACTTTTTCCACTGCTCAAACGTCCTGTGTGCCCAGTCTGTACCTCAGGGAGATGGGTGACAGGTGGAGTTCATCACACTGATAGGATTTGGCCACCTTAGCATGAGAAACATTTATTATGTTGTAACAAGAGGAGGGTAGTGTAAGGCAGACTGATTTGTAAGTTTGACACTGGCAAAGTATTAATAAAAGTTACCATGTACTTAGTGGTTTTCCTAGGAGGGGCCTGTGCCAGGTGGTTCAGTGTGAATTACCTCATTTCATAATAGGACAGAGCATTTCCTTCTGCTAGGTACTTTTCTTCAAGAACTCTTGTGGCTAAGGTCAGTAATTGAGAATGTGGGTGGGAATGGGTGTGGGAGGTTGTCAGGGAGACATAAGGTATGAGGTCAATGTTTGGAAGAAGGGTGAAAGGTCAGGTAGAACAGGACAAGATACAGTGCTCATCTGAGCATGGCGATCATCCATGTCAACGGAAGCAGATGACTGCTGAGGCTTTTCTCTCTGCTTCCTTCACAAGGTGACCTGGAGGTCTAGAAAGGGTGGAGTGGACAGGGGGAGCTCTGTGGATAAATGTGATGTGTGATGGAGTCTGGGTAAGGAGAACAGGAAGGTTAGAGGCTGATGGGAAATAGAGGCCATCGATGAGCAAAGCAATGGAAAGACAGGAAGTAGCACTAGGGGAGTCTCAGTGCCAGCAGTCTCTAATAGGGGCATGGGCAAAAGAAAACATGTCTCATGAGGACCAAAAGGAAAGAGTGATGTGTGGTGGAGGGCAGCCACTGTCAGGCAAAGCCTTGGGTAGGTTAACTCTGTTAATGCTCTAGTCCAATTTGAGGAGGAAATGCTTAAACAGAGTCAAAGGAGTGATCTGAGGAATAAACATAAACTGGGACCATTCCAGGAAAAGGATGGGCATTGCTGCCCAGACTTCCCAAGAGACAGAGGAAGGAGTTAGGAGCAATGAAATTGGGCCAGATTAGATGGCATCAAGCATTATAACCATTTATAGTTATATGGTATGTCATAAAAAATGTGGCCAGGGTGTGGAAAGCCTGAGTCTAGCAGTCATTAGATAAAGCTAACAAGGGCCACCTGATGGACCACAAGTACTAGCCCATCACAGAGCCAGTGAAGGGAGAGGCATTGGTTGTCGGTTGCACATGGATAGAGCCAGCCAAATTTTCCTTCTTCTTAATCCCCTGCAGCCACTAAGCCAAGACTCCTGACTGGGATTTTCCTCAGACATAGTAGATGGGTCAGCATGAACTCAGAGGCAAGTTCAGGAGACAGCTGCTGCTGTTATTATTGATGGGTCAAGCTGCAGTTTTACCACATGACAAGGAATGATTTGAAAAATGAGCCACAAGTATTAAGTGGTAGCCAATACTGCACAGAAAGATCCAGAAGCAGAAAGGAACGGGGGAAAATAATGTGAGAAATACAATAATTTGGGGAGAAAAACCACAATAAATATGCTAAAATGTGAAGTAGAAACACCTGAAGAATTGATGAGCTGAAATCTCAGCTTCAGAAACAGTTATGGCTTGGGTCCCAAGTGCTCTCCAAGGCTTCATCCTGAACTTGTGGCAGTATTTGGAAGTGGTGGGGCCTTTAAAACTGAGGACTCACAAAGAAAGCTTTGGTCATGAGAGACAAGCTTGTGAGGAGAACTGGGGCACTAACCTTTGATCTCCCTTTGCTTCTTGTTCTCTCTGCAGTGGCTGTACTTCTCTGCCACATGCTTCTATTATGACTGACATGTCAGGCACAAAGGCAGAAGGACTCAGGAGACCATGGATTAAAACCTCCAGCGCTGTGGTCCTGAGAATATCATTTCTCCTTACGTTGCTTTATTCCGGCATTTTGTCTAAATGCAGAAAGGTAATACAGAAATCAAAATTAGCCAGTAAGGGGAAGGAGAGTGTAACAGCTTTCTGAAGTTCTGATGTCCACATGAGAGCACAGCCAAAAGAATATCAGCAACTGTGTCAAGGTCAAGGCAGCTTGGTGACAAAGTAGAAAACAAGACGTTGCTGGTGGATCCAAAGTGTGAGCACCAATCTGCAAGTCTCACATTTTTATAAAAGCTCAAGTGCTCAGTCAGCCTCTATGTGCCTCAGGAGTGCACTGCTTTTCTTTTATCCCAGAGAAATGAAAGTTTACATTTCCATAGGACATCTATATAACTGTTGATAATAGCTTTACTCAGAAGTAAAACTGTGAGTAAACACATATCTATCAACCAGCTAAGGGTTAAATGAGCTATGGTTTATCACAGTCCATACAATGAAATTCTACTCAAGAATGAAAGGGCATAAATTAGTGATGGATGTTTGGGTGAATAGTAAAGGCATTATGCTAAGGAAAAAAAAAACTATTCTGAAAGAGTTTGAATATGTGTGGTTCAATCTACATGATATTCCAAAAATGACAAAATTATAAATATATATAATTGAACATATATATACATATATATATGGTTCTTATGGTAAGAGAAAGAGGACAGAAAGAGAATTCTTGATGGTGATTGAATATTACAATGTCTACACTGTATCATGTGATAACTTTCATAGCATTATGGACAGTGAAAGATATATTTGAAGATAACATGAAGTCAAACATTCAAGAATTAAAAGAAAAAAGTGGAAGGCCTCAGACTGAATTTGTTCAAGTTGCACCAAAGTAATGGATGCAGGCTCATAAGTAGACATGATGAATTTGCAAAGATGCCTAGCATGCAGCTCCAGGTTAGAGAGGGTTGCTAAGGAGAGAAGACTATGACATCAGAGTGCTCAGTGCAGCAATGGAGAGAACAGGCAAAACCTTGGGGACCCATGTGTGACTCCTTAAACCCAAGCATGCCAAAGGGCAACCAGAAGAAAGAAACAAAATAGTTTAATTTGAATTTGGGGTTTTTTCTTGTTCATTTTTATGTATGTCTGCTTCTGTATGTGCACACTTACATGTGTGCAGGTATACTTCCATGTGGAGGCTCCAGAAGGATATCAGAAGTCTTCCTTGAACACCCCACATTATATCTGGAAGCAGGGTCTCTCAATTAAACTCAGAGTTTACCTGATAGCAACTATTGTAGGCAGCCAGTCTGCTCCTGAGATCTATGTTCTGAGCTCTGGGAGTCCTCGAGGGGTGGCCACTATGCTCACCCAGCTCTTACTGGATTCTGCTCCAAATTATAGTCCTTGGGCTTGCTGTTTGTGTGACAAGCACTTTAACTACTGAGGGATATCCCAGCCCAAGATTAGTGGGTTTATTAGACTATTGATTGTTATCACACTATGTCATGATCCTGATTAGAGAAAATTAGGGAAAGATATAGAATTTGACTACAAATGCTAAGTTTAATCACTGAGATATGTGTAACCATCAGGGGAAGTAAGTAGTGCTTTAAAAAATAATAGAACCCTCTTCCCAAAGAATGATCAATTTCAAGCGAGCATGATCTTTGGCCATACTATGAAAGCAACAAAGTGTAACTACCAATAATCAACTAAAAATCACCATGTGCTTGATATAAACTACATACTACTAAATAAGCAACCCTTGGGTTTAAAATAACATCTGTTCCTTTGGAATTTTTAATGTCTTTTAGAGAAACTTTATTGCATGTTTCTCTTCACTTAGCTCCAATGTTTATTTATTTTTTCTTAGTAGTTTCATGTTGTCCACCATGCAATACATAGACCATTTCCCTTCATTTCTCATAGACTGAGTTATGTGGGAGACTCTTCATTTTTACATGTGGACTTGAGTCTTGTGTTTTAATTATTAGTCTTCTAATTTTAATTACAGAACAATGTTGATCTTTATATTCATAGTTACAATTGGCATTTTTCTTTTCCACAATAGTGTAAGACCAGGAATGGAAAGCATCATTTCCACTCAGGCCTCAGAACAGTAGGCATGTGGCAACATCTAGCTGCAAAAGAGTCTTGGTATTAACATTTTTACTGCTAGCCCATCCATGGCTAAAATAGGAACACTTTAAAGAACAGCAAACCAAATACAGATTGATAACAAGCTGTGCAAGATAGTTATATGCTTTATTCCTTAATGTTGTAGTATGTTTTTCCCGGCCTGTATGGGTCTGGAGATTTGTGACCTGGCACGCGTGTGGTGCCGGCGGTGTAGAGCCTGGTCTGTGCGCCCGCAGCTTTTGCCCCCCAAAAGAAATGAATCACACGCTTATATACTTTACACTGCTTGGCCCATATCTTAAGCACATTACTAGCTAGCTCTTTCTTCTTAAATCAACCCATTTCCATGAATCTACCCACCACGTGGCTTGCAGCCCGTGGCTCACCTGAATTCCTACATGCTTCTTCTTCG
>PVIH01006160.1:83955-101334 GCA_004025045.1 Sigmodon hispidus | reverse complement strand
GCATGGGTCCAAACAGTTTTTATTTATATCGTACAGAGAACATTCCACCACACCTTAAACTTGTTAATGTCCTAAAAATTACCATAGTATTTTCTGACATTAGATCATTCTCATATTCTGAATAAGTTCCATTTGGAATTTATTATCAGAAAGAAAATTGTCTTAATGTACTGCTGTATTCTATTTGAGAGAGCTTGATTTAGAATTTTTGCAACTGTGTATATTGAAAATGTTTTTTTGGTACAGAAAACAGTAATAACTTTTGATTTGCATGATACTTTGCTGTTTTAAAATCATTTTACACATATCCCTCTTGAGAATTGACAGGAATCAGAAACTGACTACATATTTAAATGAACTATTTTAAATGTTTAGGTCAAAAATATTTACAAATGAACAATGAATGGTTTTCTTGTGATTTTTTAATCACAAGAGAGCTAACAGTAAGTCAGACTAAAACACAGACTAGAGAAGAGAGGAGGGTGCAGAAATGTTTACACCCTCAAAAGTACGGAGGGGGAACGGGTGACAGCCTCCATACAGTGCTCTGTGCTCCTTTGGAATTCTAGAGATTTCACTAACACAATGATTAAGCAGACTGGCTTGAGTGTGTAAATAGATGTTTTCTCATCATTAAATATCCTTGGGCATACACATAGTTATCAAGTAAGACTCTGACTGCTGAGTGCAGTCGTGGATAGAGAAAGCACTACAATGCAATGTGCTTCTGCTTCTGGCATCAGGGGTGGCGGGAGGGGGGGCACACAGTATTGTCTCTAACTAGAAAGGTTTTCCAGGATGCACAGTGATCACATAACAGCAGTTTCTCACCACTCCACAGTGTGAAGTATGTTTGGCAGGAAAATAGATGGTAGACTGAAGCCGTTTTACCAAAACCAGCATTTGGCAGGAAAGTACCTTAGTGTCACACTAAACATGAAATTACCCTAATAGTTTGGTGTGTGTGTTTTACCCACACAAAACATGATATATGTATATGTCACTTTCATAGACCTAGGAGTCCCTAGATCCCAGATAGCTCAGAGAATAAGGTAACTACTCACATCAGCACATGTGTCCCCTTCAAACAAATCAAGTTCTGGAGCAGCCTCTTGGCCTGGAATTTCGTTCCCTGATCAGAATAATTCATCCAAATGCAGTTAACTTTATACCCACACCCATTGTGTGTATGTGTGTATGTTTGTGTGTCTGCTCCCATGAGTTTATGTGCATTCTGGAGCCCACAAAGCTCAAAAGACACATCATATCCCTTGGAATTAGAGTTATAAACAATTTTGTGAGCCTCATATTTGGGTGCTGGGAACTGAATTCAGGTCCTCTAAGAAAGTAGCAAATTCTTTAATCAATGAGCCTCTCCAGCCCCTAGGCATCCAGTTTTTAGTGACTAAATAAATTTATATTCCCAATGCAATTTACCGTACAAAGTACACAACCTGAAGTATGAAGAAAAATAGAAATGAATAAGAATTGTATCCTGACCAATAGACATGCCCCATTTCAAGTTTTTCTCCTTTTCAGAGAACATCCTCTGACCTGAAGTCCTCACAGTGGTAGAGAACACAAGCAGGCACTAGGCACTTAGGTTTAAGACAGTTTAAAATGGTAATTATACCTTACCCTGCAGAAAGAGAAATGTTTCTCAGATCCCTGAAAGCAGATAATGAATAATTTAGAGCGTCGCAGCAATTCAAACTTTCAGTGCCTATTTTTAAAGTGCTGCATTGGATTAAAACATGTTGTCTGATTCCAGAGAGCAATGCTTAATGATTGCACTGCATGGCCTAGTGTAATTTCCTAATAGGAAAACTGTAAAGTGGGAAAGGGTGAGGGGAGGCATTAAAGCCATGGGTAAGCAATATATTAAAGGCTTTAAGAAGTCTGGGGCAGGTTCAGCAAAAAGTAGGTCAACTTCACAGAAAACACAAAGTACAAAATAAAGCTGAGAAATTCTGTTCTCTGTCCCTCCTGCTTCTTCATTAAGAGAACTCAGGAGATACTGTTTTGTTGGCAAACCATATATTTGGTTGCTAAAGATTTAAATATGGAAGGTAGAATTACATGATTTTTAAGTGAGTAATTCTGTGAGAGGAAACAAACCTTTAAAACAGTATCAAAACTGGAAGCAATTAAAGAATATCTTCGTTTGGCTATTAAAATACAAATTTGTGCCTGTCTGAACATAGAAAGCCTCTTAACTTACCCTCACATCCTGTCTTTACAAAAGTCTAATCTAGAGCTTTAAATAAGCCTAGAGAATATAAACAAGGAAATAAATAGAAAATCCTGACCCTCTCTCAAGCACTCATATATCTCTAAAATAGCTGCAGCTCTGGGGTGAACCCACCCCCAGGCCAGATTAGTTTGCAGTACAAAGCAGATCATATTTCTGTAGAGTCAAAACCTGGGAGTGGCCTTAATCCCTCGCAAAACCCCAGACCACAGGAAGCCACTAGCCAGAATAAACACAGCATGAGAAGAGGCTACAGGACAGTGGGTACACTCAGCCAAGTTAGAAATCAAGCCATCAGGTTCAGTAATTCTTAAAGACAGCAACAGCACGTGAATACCCAGTGGATGGCTTGGTGGTCTTACAACATCAATGTAACTGTAAGAATGTTGAAAATACATGACCAATGGCTAGTCTCCTTTGTGTGCACCTTCATTGTGCTTTAATGATGTTAAAATATGTTGTAGCGGCAAATAAACAGTCCTAAGGCTGTTTGACTTTTAAAGTATTTAATCAGCCTGAATGAAATAAGGAGTAAAGTCAAAGAAACTTGCAATACCACCAACATCACACAAATATAATCTGGTTTAGCCTAGCTGAGTGGCTGCCGACCACAGTCTGTGAGCATCTACAGCAGGATTTCATTTTTTCCCCGGAATCTGCAACTCCCGAAATAGTAAGTGGGCTCCATTTCATTTAATCCCCTCGGGTAACCAGATATTTCCACCTGGAAGTGGGACTGTATCTATCACTCTTGCTGCTTTTAATGCAGATTGAACTGTGGGATTCTGTTCCATGTGTCAGCCCCAGGGACTGATCCAGTTGGTGCCTTTGAATTTGGTATTCTATGCTTATGAAAAGACCCTGTGCCCAAGTTCTTAGCCCTTCCTGAGACCTGCCCCTCACACCACACCATGCCACGAGGACAAGGACCCATATGACTAAGGTCCAAATAAAGAGCCTCTTCCTTCCGTCTGTGGGAAAACAAGGGCCCTGTGGTGGAAATGTTTGAGAAGGTCATTTATTCCAGGATTGCCTACCTTAATCTGTCCTTTGCCTGTGCAAGGACACATAATTGCTTCCACTGAATTAGACAAAGTATGGAGAAAATAGCTCTGAGAACATTGTAGAAGTTAGCCAATCCTGTCAGAGCTTTTTAAGAATCCCTACCTTTGGTTGCTTGGGTACTCACTGTTGGAGAAAATCGATTTAAAAAATGGTACTGAGAGATCTGCAATTGAGTATTCATAGAGTACGTGGGGGGGGGGGGGGGCACTAAGACAGGAAGCTGTGCGTTTGATTTCTTGCAATGGAGTGAAAACTCTTTTTTGTACTTTTCAGGAGGTGGGGTCTATGAAAGGGCCCACTTTGACCTCAGGAGCAGGGCCTTAGGGAATAGAAAAGTAGCCTGGACTTGACCTTGCTGGTATATAAATCACAATTTTAACTTATTGGGGTGTGTGTGTGTGTGTGTGTGTGTGTGCGCGCGCGCGCGCGTGTGTATGTGTGTGATATCAGCATCTCTGGGGAGTAAAGAAAGGCAAGTGGAGACTCAGATCTGGCTGTTAGATATCCCAGCTTTAAATAAGATTCTGAAAGTGAAAGGCTTTAGATTGGAGACTCAAGGGGAATGTTGAGTCAATTGAGCTTTGAAGTCAAAGAACTTTATTAAAGGAGGTATTAATAACATCATGAACAGACAGCTGCATGGCAGGGGGGCTGAGAGGTATTTGTGGCCCCATTTTAGAGGATTCAGAGGAAGGGGGAGAGTCTACATCATGTGTCTGATGGCAGTCCTTCACACATGCCTGCAGTCAGTGATGGGCACAATCTAGGAACACAAGTTACCTTTAAGGCTGAAGACCAAATTACTATAGTTTGGGTAACTGTCAATCAGAATGATGGCACTTTACCAAATGTCACAGCCCCGACTGCCATCACGTGGACAATTCCTTCCCAAACATTTCACTCTGATTGCCTCCCCTCACCCAACCCTCATTGCCCACTTCCTCGCCCCTCTCACCACAGGTGTGGAAGACATCGTGGCTATAATGATTCCTGAGCCCAAAGGGAAGGAGATAGTAAGCCTGCTGGAAAGGAACGTCACCGTGACCATGTACATCACCATCGGAACCCGGAACTTGCAAAAATATGTGAGCCGCACATCGGTTGTGTTTGTCTCCATCTCCTTCATTGTCCTGATGATCATTTCCCTCGCATGGCTGGTCTTTTATTATATCCAGAGGTTTCGATATGCAAATGCCAGGGACAGGAACCAGGTGAGTAGCTCATTTTAAAAAAAAGCATCAAAAGCATCGCTCTGTAAACTTAATGCAAATGGCACATATTATGGTATAAAATGTGTAACTCACAAATAACCAGAAGAAATAATAAAAAAAAATGTCCACTGACTCCACCCCACAAACACTGTTAACTTCTTCAGTGCAGCTTTTTTCAAACAATTCTCACACATTTGTCTTCGATGTTTTACTGATACTGTCATTTAAGATGTTGATGATTTATCCCATACCCCCTCCCATTGCCTAGTTGTAAACAGTTGTTTATTTAAGCAGACCCAGAATGGAGGGGGAAGGGGAAAGGGGCAGGAGCCTAGATCACTGACAACACGACTCAAAAATAACTAGGAGTTCTTCCTAGGGAACATAAGGAAGGGAAAGGAGAGTTTTGTTTTTAAAATAAAACTGTTTTTAAAGCAGTTCATTTTTGAACATATATACATTTCATAAAAATGTGAATAGTATACAATGAAAAACAATAGCCTTCCATGTGAGTCCTAGCTAGCAACTTCTGCTCCATAGAGTATCATCTAGGGATATTTTACACATGTCAAAATGCTTATGCCTGTGTATCTAAACACACTTTTAAAAACAGAATGAGAGCATGGTTAACTCTGCACCTTTCTCTATCTTCATCTTAGAGATTAATTCATTCAACACAAATCAAAAAAGTCTTCTCATCTCTCATGAGTGCCTAGAATTGCACTGCCTTTATATACCATACTCATTTATCCAGTTCCCACTAATGACCATGTTTTCTCTTTTAAACAAGACATACTAAAAAAAAAAACTTTATATTATAAATAAAAAAGAAAATATTAAAAAAACAAGATGTATATGTGTGATATTTGCACATCTTTAAAATGTATCTATAAGATAAATTTTGGAAGTTTAATTGCCAAGGCAATACAATAGCACACAGATTTAAACTATGATGGCTGCAATGTTGTCTTTCAAAATAATATCGTTGAACCAATTTATACTTTAACCAACAATGTTTAAGTAGTTTGTTGAACACAGCAATTTGGCTCAGCTGGAGAAGGTGCTCCAATAAGCCTGATAACATGAGCTTAAGCCCCAGAATCCACAGACTAGAAAGAGAACTGGCTCCTGCAAAATAGGGCCTCCCTCATGCACCTCTTGAGACAAGAACACACATATGTTCACACATCTATGTACACACACACACACATAGACACACAAATAAATGTAAGAAAAATGGCTTTCCATATCTGTACCAAAGGAATGTTACAGCTTTTTACTGATTTGATGAATCATGTCACTTTTTTCATTTTGTTTTGTTTTCGTGGTACTGGGCCTTGAACTACTGGCCACCCCCATGCTGCATTCCCAGCCATGGCATCACACTTTTTAATTTATAAGTTACACTAATGTTCTCAAGTGCAGAACAAAACAGGAAGTCTCTGTTACAGATCTGCTTTTGTGCTCTGATGGGTTTTTGGTTGAGTTGTTGGATACTTTGTTAGTGTGTATCAGGTGTTCAGTGGCCAGTGAAATTGGCCATATTTTTTACAATCAGGGATTATATTTCTCTCAGCTTCTTGTTATCTTTGCCTTTATCTATGGTTCTTT
Source organism: Sigmodon hispidus (assembly GCA_004025045.1). Classification (NCBI taxonomy): domain Eukaryota; kingdom Metazoa; phylum Chordata; class Mammalia; order Rodentia; family Cricetidae; genus Sigmodon; species Sigmodon hispidus. The sequence goes on along the minus strand of PVIH01006160.1, from coordinate 95,196 downwards.
GAAGCGTGAAGATATGTTGCTTTGTTAGGTAGCTGGATCTGTCCAGTTTTGAGTAAGCTACTCCAACTTCTGCCATTAAATCTTCTGCAGGCTAAAACTTTAGAAAAACATCCTCTCCATTTTCTTCTACTTCATTTTTATCTTCCTTTTATAATTAAGTCTGACAGAAGTTTTCCTTATAAAGAATGATGCAGAGGTGCACCATTTTCATGGTGACCTGCCATTTTTATAACTGACACTTGTTTAATAACTAACCTTCCCCTCATGTGCAGTAGGCTGCGGCTTTAACATTTATAGCCCTGTGCGAGAGACCCATCCTGTTTCAATGCTCTCTGAATGTTCCCTTATCTACCTGTGCTCCTACCCCAGTATCATATTATCTCAAGATCTACGGAATTCCTACAGGCCTCACACCTGTCCCAGTTGGTGTCCTCAGTTACATTATCTTCACTGTGTTTGTGCTCATGAGTTTGGAATTGTCCTGCCAGGTTTTGAAGCCACAGGATAACTTACAATATGTTTATAACTATGATCTCTAGTCTCCTAAGTACAGTTTATGTTTTGCTTTTTCTTGACTCTTTAATCTCTGGTAGCATAATAATCTCAGATTATTCCTGTCAATCTCACATAGTTCTTTTTGTGCTTGTCCCCAGGTATTCAATCATTATGTGCTGACTTACTTGTTTCTAATTTTAAGCTATTTCACTTTCCTGGTTTATCCAATAACCCCTCTGAATAATCTAAAATAGCATGGCAAACTAATCTCTCATCCTATAGTATTTAAGGGAATATTCTCAATTTAATGAGATTTTTAAAGTAACTTTCCATTGTATTATTTTCTATTCAGTTTTATAGGTTGAGATATTTTCTCATGTTACAAAATCTGTGATTTTGTAAATATCAACTTAGCCCTAACTATTGAGGATTTTTAAAAATAAAAAGTGAATAGTTAATTTTTCAAAGGTGACTTTTTGATAGCTGTTCCCAGTGAGTGGCATTCATTAGTACAGTCATGTGGGTTACTGAATAACTACACGTGAGTCTAATTCTGTGTCCTCACTAAATGTTCCTCAGCAGTAGTGCATAAAATACCAGTTAGACTCCTGGACATAGAATATCCAGCTGACTCCTATAGCGTTCCATTTGAAGTATACATTTGTACACTGGTTATTAAAAAGAAAGTCACCAGATAATTAGGCAGTCATAAATAAAAATAGGTGCTTTTATGCCCATGTAGAACCTCAGCAGCCAGTTAGCACTTAAGGCAAGGATAAAAGCTTAAGCTGTGAACTAGTTAGACTTGAGTTAGTTGCATAATCCTTTGGATCATTCTACTGTCAGCAGGTAGATAGGGCTTGCATGTCCATTTAGGCATGTGCATGCTCAGTGAGATGTTTGTTAACTCCCCTTGAATTACAGTATGTCATTACCAAGGTCACTCAGCCATGAGACCATGTTAAAAGTTAGCCCTGTCTCCTGATCAATGTGAACACTACATTTTAACCCATTGCAAAGGCTGGAATGAGAACTTAGGAAAGAATATCTTTTGATAGACAGTGTTCCACTCAGTCCAACAGAACATTACAGCTGTGCAAGCCATATCTATAATAAGCAGCAGATTGACTTAAATCATTTATTTTTATTACGACATTGCTGACCTTCAAAAAGAGTGAGCCTTCGGGTCTTTCTAGGACCACAGTCTGAGATGAAACAGGAAAGGAGTCCATCTCACACTGGGTTGTGTCCTGCTGGCAGGTATCTGAAGAAGGACTGAACTTGAATTAGCCTGTTGTAGGTGTCCACCTGGCTTCATGTGGTTCATGATTTAAGACCCTTTCCCCTGACTGACATGATAATGACACTTTCCCTGCTGTACTGTATGTGGAAATGATCAAGTCAGTGCACCTGCCCATGGACTGAGACCGCTCTGGATTCACAGCAGTCTTTTACATGAAGACAGGAAGAATAAGGGGCAACTGAGAGTGGATAAAAAACTTGGCTACTGTGCCATCCTTCCTAAAACAGGATGGTGATTAAAGGCACCAGTTTGGGAATCAGGGCCAAGTATGGATGAAACATTTGGTGAGATCTAGAGGCATGAATTTACATGAATTGTTTCCCCTGCCCAGTCCCCAGTTGCTGCAAATATAAGGTCAGCATTAATAGCAAGCTAGTCCCCAAGTTGTGTGTGAGGATCAAACAAGAAATGTGTAGTATTATCAAAAGTATGTAATAGATTCACTTGAAATAAGCAAGAAAGAATTCTTAGAAAATTGTATTTAAATGTAAATAGCTCATTTCTTTATATATATATATATATATATCTACATGCCTAGATATGAGTTTTTTAATCCTTATGACATGGTTTAAAATAAAATAGGATCACCTTTCCAATTCTCCTCTAGAATTACAGGAAATGGAGGTTTATAAATATAATATCCAGTTAGCCATGGTAATGAATGCTCATTGCCACAGAACACACATCAAGGCCTTGCCTCAAAAATAGCTTTTTTAAAAATTTCACTGTAGATTAAAAAAATTCTAGTTTTCTTAGAAACTAATATCCCATGAAGCACTTTAAAAATTTTTGAACAATAATATATAGGCAGAGAAAAATATAGTAACAATGAAATTTAAGGTGCATTTCAGAGTAAGTACCCTCCCCACACCAAGTCCCCCTTAGCAATTATCCCCCATCTTTCCAGGAAAAAAAAAAAAAAAAAAGCTCTGACCGCATCCTGTGTGCCCTTCTGGAAATGCCTATGTGTGTATAAATATTTTTTAAAGTTATTTTCACTTTTGTTACCTAGACAAGGGCTCTGCCTTTACAGCTGTGTTACAGTAGCAGCAACAGGAATACACATAGACAGCAGACACTGAGTGAAGAACTGTAACTACTGGGGCCAGTGCTGGGTTTGGACTAGTATTAGAAAAAGGCTAAGGTGTCAAAGTAAGGTGCTGTTTGAAGGTTTTGACCCAGTATAGAACCTAAAATACGTCTTAGTTTACACTACGAACCAGCCCATAGGGAATAGAGAAAGAGACCCTATTTTTTCCCTTCTATACTTCCCTCAAATGAGAACACATAGATGTCTGCCGCTAAAAGGGCATTTCTCTCACTCTCACTGATTCCTTAACACCAGCCAATACTCTACTCCATTTTGACATGAGGGAATACTATTAAATCCCAAGGTGAAGGAAGGAGTCTGTCCCACAAGACTGTGCATTCTTGATGTGGGTCAAGCCCAGGTTATACAACTGTGCACCTGGAGGACAGGTTGTAAACAGGCAAGGTCTTGTCTTAATGTTTTCCTGATCATCCTAAAAAGCTACTGCTTGGGAATAGCTTGGCTAAAAAGGACTGAATGCTCAGTATGGAAGGCAGAATATCAAACTTCTATATCATGCCTGAGAGGGACAACTTCCACATGCACAGCACTCTGAGATTTCTCTGAACCCCATTTGGGGATACTTAGAGGCTTCATGATCTGTACAGGTGGAATTAAATGATCACTGTCCACTGGTGGTTGATTAATCCTTTAGTCTTTCTCTTTCCAGGGAGAGAGAACAAGTTTCTTTTCAACACTGTGTCACAGTCAAGGCCTGGGCTGTCATAGAGCTTCTGCTATCATTTTAGGATCTACAGACGGTGCCGCGTTCAGGGCAGGGCAGTGAGAGGTCTAAAAATCTCACACCTCTAACCACAAAGTCCTGTGGTTAGTCAGCCAGACAACCAGCCCCTTCCTTAAGAACTTTCCAAAAGCCATCTTATTAATATAAAGCCAGGGGTTACTGAAAGTGCTTGTTTTGAATAACAAGACTGGTTCACATTTGCCACTCCCATCACTGAATTGCAGGAATTTTAGGAGTTCTCACTAGTAACTAAGATAAAGAACAAAATGTGTATTTTGTATCATATACCACAATATCACAAGGCCAAATAATTAACTCTTCCATTTGCTCTCAAGAATCTTGCACTTCAGCTAAGAAGTCATACAGTTTCAATATGTTTGAAAGAAGCAGAAAATTAAGAGTGTAATTAGCTCAGTTTCAAACATCTACTACGAGTGGGAAAGGCAGAAGAGGCCCAGTGGGGCTGGTTTTAACACTGCACTTGGCAACAGTAAATTTCTAAGCTTATTAGATATTGAAGCAGAAATGCCTGGGAGTTTTTTCTGAGAAGCTGCAGCTCAGAAGAGAAATCAGAGATGGGAAAAGAAATATGGGAAACATCAGTTCATGGTACCACATAATTGTTGGGTCATCAGGAGTGACAGGTTCACCTGAAGGGTAGGCGCTCTGGATAAGAGGTCTGAACCCTGAACTAAGGATGTGCAAATATGAGTTAATGTCTTCCCTCACCTGTCCACTTTTGATATCGTTACAGTTATGGAGAGCAATCTTTTCCCTTGTTCATCATAAGGGTCATGACTAGCACTCCACAGACACAAGAACAATTAAAAGAAATCAGCATAGCAATTAGAACTCATCAGTTCATATTTGGTCTTCTGAAAAGGAGGCCAAAGAACCCAGAAGAAAGTGATTTATCATCCTTAGGGTCAATGAAGAATGGAGAGCCACATAAAAATGTGATTGGGCAGAGTACAACCTGCTGGTGACAGAGTAGTATGAGTAGCAATGCAGCCTGCTAAGATTCTTCTTGGATTCTTCTGTGTTCTTCTCAATAAAGCCAGACTTCTCAGAAACGCAGGCTTTCAAGGAAGAGGCAAACCCATAAAGACGAACATGACCTTTATGGGCTTCGTGTTCATTTGAGTTTTTGTGGGAGGAAGAACTCTAGCTTCTATGATTCACCTTTGAGAAGAGAAAGTAGGCCTGCTGTGACTTATTTCAGGGAACAGAAAAAGTTCCAAGTGAAATCTTGCTTCTGAAGTTGCTGCTGAGGTCCTCAGTTCCCAGAGCTCAGCACTCAAACTGGCACACTTATGGGTATGCTCCCCTGAGGCCAGCACTGCATCTTGCCATCCAGGTTCCCTGTGTTTGTTTTGTGTTTCCCCTCCCCCTTCCTTGTGTTTCTAATGCTAAGGAAATAAAGAGGAAAATGTCTTATTGTCCTCCAGTTTCCTAAATATTTAGAAAACCACCAATTAACTACCTTGAGCTTGATGGGGTACATTATCACTTAACATCTTGTGGACATTTATAGGACCTTTTTTCTTTTAATATATAGTTATTTTCTTATTTTCCACAAAGCAATTTATTATCAATACTGTCAGGAAAAAATCCCCAAAACCCTGATAAATTTTTTTAAACCTTTTCAGAACAAATTGATAGATAAGTCTAATTATCAGCATGCCCTACTTTTGACAATCTTTAGTAAAGAACAGAATTTGGAATGGTTTGTGTTAGAAAACATCCATAAGGATATTAATTAGACACCATGTGGGATGCCCCTGAGAAGAAGGATGGCATGCACCACTGTGATTCCTCTTTCACAATCATTTTAACTGATAATCACAAAAGAAAAGTTCTGTTTCATGATAGACTACAGGTCCCTAAATGGGCCTTCTCTGTTTAGGCTCCATGAAAAACTGGGATTGATTCCATCAAAATCCCAATACAGACCTTAAAAAAAACAATACTCAACTTCATATAAAATAGCAAAAAACCCAGGATTGCCAAAACAATCCTGTTCAATAATAGAACTTTGAAAGGCATCACCATCCCTGACTTCAAGCTGAAGACCCCAACATTAATCCACACACCTATGAACACCTGATTTTTGACAAAGAGGCCAAAAATATACAATGGAAAAAAGATAGCATCTTCAACAAATAGTGTTAACATAACTAGATGGTGGTATGCAGAAATAAATTCATATCTATCACCCTGCACAAAACTCAAATCCAAGTGGATCAAAGACCTCAACATAAATCCAGCCACACTAAACTTGATAGAAAAGAAAGTGGGAAATACACTTCTACGAATTGGCACAGGTGACCACTTCCTAACTATAACAGCAGTAGCACAGACACTAAGAACAACAATCAATAAGTGGGACCTTCTGAAACTGAGAAGCTTCTGTAAGGTAAAGGGCATAGTCAATAAGACAAAATGACAACCTACAGAATGGGAAAAGATTTTCATCAACCCTACAAGTGACAGAGGACTGATCCCTAAAATATATAGAGAACTCAAGAAACTAGAGTTCAAAAAGCCAAAGAACCCAATTGGAAAATGTAGTACAGAGCTAAAAAGGGAATTCTCAACAGAAGAATTACAAGTGGTAGAAAGACAATTAAAGAACTGCTCAACATCCTTAGTCATCAGAGAAATGCAAATCAAAACAATTCTGAGATACCATCTTATACCTGTCAGAATGGCTAAGATTAAAAACACAGATGACAGCCTATGCTGGAGAGGATATGGACCAAGGTGAACACTTGCTGGTGGGAGTGTAAACTTGTACAGCCACTTTGTAAGTTAGTATGGTGGTTCCTCAGAAAACTGGGAATCAATCTACCCAATGATCCAGCAATACTACTATTTATCATATACCCAAAGGATCTACATTCTTATCCCAAGGGCATTAGCTCAACTATGTTCATAGCAGCATTATAATATTATAATAGCCAGAATCTGGAAACAGCCTAGATACCCCTCAACTGAAGAATGGGTTAAAAAATTGTGGAACATTTACACAATAGAGTACTACTCAGCAGTTTAAAAAAAATGATATCCTAAAATTTGCAGGCAAATGGATGGATCCTAAGAGTATCATCCTGAGGTAACACAGGCCCAGAGAGATAGACATGGTATGTACTCACTCATCAGTGGATTTTAGAAGTAAAGCAAAAGATAACCAGGCTACAGTCCACACACACACACCACCAGCACCAGCACCAGCAGCAGCAGCAGCGGCAGCTAGATAACAGGAAAAAGTTAAGAGAGACATCCATAGAACCCCCTAAGAAGGGGAAATAGAAATCTCCTGAGAAAATTTTGATCATAAGAAGAGAGGGAGCAAGGGAGATGAGAAGAGAGTAAGATGGTGGTGGGGGGAGCAACAGAGAGAGAGAGAGCAAAGTAGTGGGTATCCTCATAGAGGAGCCATTGTGGAATTAGAAAGAATCCTGATACTAGGGAACACCCAAGAACCCACAGGCTGAGCCCAGCTAGGACTCCCAGCAATAGTGGAGAGGGTGCCTAAACTGCCCTTTCCCTATTATCATATGATTACCATCCTAATTGTCATTTTAGAGCCAGCAGCTTCTTCAGCAGCTGAAGGAGGCAGATGCAGAGATCCATTGCTAAACCCAGGGCTGAGCTACTGGTGCAGCTGAAGAGAGGGAGGAGAGACTGTATGAGTGGAGAGATCAGGATCATGATGGGGAGACCCATGGAGTAGACTGTCCCGTGCTGTTGGGAGCTCACAGACTCTGAATAACAGCTGACAAACCATTTATGGAATGAATCTGGACCCTCTGAATGTAGATGACAGTCGAAAGGCAAGGACAGTTGCACCTGAACCAGAGTCTGTCCCAGGTCCATGAACCGGCTTCCTGAAGCCCATGCCTAGCAGGTAAACACTTTTCTCAGCCTTGATACTTGAGAGAGGAACTCGGTCCTGCCTCAACTGGAAATGCCAGACCAAATTAACTCAGCTTGGGATTCTTTGCCTTCTCTGAGGAGTGAGGAGGGCAGGGAGAATGGGGAGAAGGGGTGCTGGAGAGGGAGTAGTAGGCGGGATGGGGTAAGTTTTTAAATAAAATAAAAAGAAAAACTGAGACTAAGAGCAGCCTTTTTCCCTTCATTCTTGGGACAGTTTAAAACTCAAAGCTAAGGATGTCACTAGCAGTGGAGCATTCACTCAGCAGCACATTCATGTCTTGGACCCAGTATTCAAGAACACCAAGAAGAAAAACAAAGAAACAAGCAACCCAAAGGCAAGAATGATCACCCACAAAGTGACAACTGCCTCATGGGGGCTTCTTTCTGGCACTTTGAGTTTCTTTCTTGCTGTGACAGAATACCTAAAGAGGGTTTTGGATGTCGATGTAGGGAAGCTATTTTATCTCAGAGTCTCACACGGTCCACTTCTGATTGTCTCCCTCCATTGCTATGGATAAGTCAGAACACCATGAGGAGACAGCTCAGTTCCTGGAAGCCATGAAGTGGCAAGAGAATAAGAGAGAGGGTGAGACATCTAGAGAACTAGAGGAGAAAACATAGGGAGAGAAGACAAGATATATCCTATTTCCAGTTCATCACATTGACATTTACAGCCATATTAGACCAGAAACATGAAAGTTATTTTTTCCATTTCCATACAATATGTTATAATAAATATGTATTTCTTTATAGGTTTGATTATTGACTGTAATAAAAGTATTCTCTAAATATTTGTGGCAGGGGATGGCCCTAAATCCTTCAGCTAGGAACTCATCAATGAATGCAGTAATAAGTCACCACCTTCATGCAACTAATCACCTCCCAATAGTACCACCAGCTTCGGGACAAGCCTTTAACATGTGCGCCAAAAGGCTCGTATGCTTACAAGCTGGTCAAGGTGGTACATGTCCTTAATCCAGCACTAAGAATTAGAAGTAGCTTGTCTATATATCAAGTTCTAAGCTAGTCAGGGCTGAATAGTGAGCAGCTGTCTCAGACAAACCAAAAAAAAGCTTATGCTTTGGGGCCTGAGGGTATGGCTCTGTGGTAGAGCATGAGTAACAACTGAAAAACTCCAATTTTATTTATTATCTCCTTAATTTGCATTTTGGAAATTCCAAATACTAGATGAAAAACATATGTGTTTTTAAATATTGAAAGTGGAGCTTTTTTACTCTGTAAGGTTTTTTTTTGCCTCTTGAAAAGCATCTACATGATTCCAGACCAAATAGAAATAGATGGATTCCTGGGTTCAGTGGCTGGTGTGTCTAGCCTAGTTGGCAATTGTAAAACAATGAGAGACTATCAAAAAGCATGGTATCATACAGTGCATAGCCATGCAGATGTTCACACACAAAAGAAATATTGGCATGCATACACACACACATGTATGTATGGATATATACAAATTATATAGCCTTTTAAAAATTTTATGACACTGTTCTTCCCTTATTTTATTTCTCCAGAACAAAAACAACAACAAAACCCTCATACTCTTGGCTCCATAATCACCATATCATGTATGATATATGTCTGAGAAGTTGAATTTCCTGTGTCCTGGAGTCTGGGCCATCTGCCAGGTTGGGCTGTCGTATATGTCCTGAAACACTATTAAAATGGTGTTACTTTTCTCCTCAAAAGAATATTCATGGTGTACGGAATGAGGCTTAGTTTTAAAAAAAAATTAAAAAAGAAAGAAAGAAAGAAAGAAAGAAAGAAAGAAAGAAAGAAAGAAAGAAAAACTGCAAAGAGAGTAATGAATCTCAGAATAATTGGATTCTACCTTTGCTATCAGAATTCAAGGCCCTAGGAAATCCAACTTTGGGTAGATTCAACATTTCAGATCCAGCCACTCACTCTAGGAATCAAAAAAAAAAAAAAAGGCACCAGAAAGACCTGGAAAGGAATCTATCAACAAGGTACACTAAAATAATAATAATAACAATAACAGGGGAGGGGCAATCAAACTTCTTTGTCCTGTCTTCAAAGATGTGGACACACACTTCAAGATTATAATGAAAGGGGTGAAAAGCATAGAAAGTTAGATCATCTAGGTCAAAATGAAGTTTAGTTGATGTTTATCTTAGAATCATTTCTCTGGGGAAGTTGAAGACCTTGACTCAAGGGGTAACTCAGATCCCATTTGAAGATGAGTTCCTTGTTTTCAGCCTCAAGCTTACTGTCCAAGGCTTACAGTTCTTAGCCAGTGTAGGGAACCTACTAGAGGCAGGCAGGCTCCAATCCCAGAATCCAGGTCAAGCTGTTGGAAAGACTCACAAGCTATTATGTATGAAGTCTCTGCAAGTCTTTGGCTCATGTAGGTGCAGGGTACAGGTATGTAGTATTTATTTGCATTTGCCTGTGAGAACACATAGAAGCCAGGGGCTGAGGTTGCCATCTTCATCTCTGTTTTTCTTGACCTTAATTTTTGAACAGGGTTTCCCACTGAGCCTGGATTTTGAATTTCAAGCAGGCTACCTGGTCAGGGATCCCTGCCTAGATCTTCTCATCCCCCAGTCAGCTCCAATGAGAGATTTGCTCTCCATACGCAGCTTTTTACCTTCATGTTGAGGGTCCAGACTTAGATCTTTGTGCTCTTTAATCACAGAGCTACCTTTCCAGCTCCAAATCCTAGTAGCTCTTATCTTGGTATCTTTGTTCTTAAAGGGGAAGGGCTACCAGCTTCAGAGGAACACTTACTTCTTAAATAATTAACATATCTGTGTGCAGACCTATCAGGAAATGTCCCAAACCTTTAAGGTACTAATAGTGCCAGGAACAAAATGAAGGTAGCTGTGCCTTTCTTTACCCCATTTTGTTAACCCCTGAGTGTCTGGCAAAGTAGCTGCTCAGGTCCTGGCCCAGCTTTAAGAATCATTTGATTTCTGAGGACTTCTGGGAGGCGTAGCCTTCAAGGTCTCTGCCCTATGACTTCTCTGTTATCTACCTCACTGTCTTCTGGGCTGCTAGTCCTGGAAATTTAGAAAGCCACCTCCTAAGTGACTTGACTCTTAATGAAAGCACTTATTCTCTCAGGACTGAGGTCATACAAATGTTAGGAATGAAGCCTGTCTTTCTAATTCCCTAACCACTACTAACCACTAGCTGTCTAACTGTCTTGTTAGACATGATCCTGGGTACCTTAATGTCAGCTTGCATGTCATTTCCTGAATGGACGTCACACACACACATACACATACATGTATATGTACATATTTATATATATATATATGTATGTATATATGGCAGCATGCAATGTCCTTTAAAAGGACATAAAAAGAGCCTTTCTCTGGAAGAGAGAACAGTAATGTCTTCAAACATAAGCCACAGTACACCTAATGTGCCTAATATGCATAAAACTCTTGGTTCAAATTCCAAGGCCACAAAAATAACCTATCCAGCTTTTATGTAGATGTAGTGAAAAGTGAAGATAAATACATGGCCAAATGTTAAAGGCATTTTTTCTACCTTATCTTTCATGCTCATGTTTTAGGACATATGCCATTTCTTTAAAAAAAAAAAAAAAAAAAAAAAAAAAAAAAAAAAAAAAAAAAAAAAAAAAAAAAAAAAAAAAAAAAAAAAAAAAAAAAAAAAAAAAAAAAAAAAAAA
>PVIH01006160.1:0-83855 GCA_004025045.1 Sigmodon hispidus | reverse complement strand
GAAATAAAAAAACAGAATAGAATGGAAGAGAAAAAAGAGAAATGGATTACTTCTAGTTTAACTGCAGTTTAGGTATAATTTATGGCAATCGTTTGAAAATACTATTTTCTATTTAACTAGTTCATCACTCATTGGAAATAAAAAATTTAAGCCTGGTGGTGGTGACATATACCTTTAATCCCAGCACTTGGGAGGCAGAGGCAGGCAGATCTCTATGAGTTCTAAACTAGCCTAGTCCACAGAGCAAGTTCCAGGCCAGCCAGTGCTACACAGAGAAATTCTGTCTTTAAAAAAATCACCAAAAAATTAAATGATTGAATTGAACACTATATTCTAAAATACCAACTAAGCATAATTTCAATTTTTTTCTGAATTTAAAAAAGAAAAATAACCAACATTTTATAGTACTGTAGAGATGATTCAGCAGTTAAGAGCAATGGCTGGAATTTACCCAGTTAAGAGGACCTGGGTAAATTGCCAGCACTACATGGATACTAGAAACCATTTATAACCTTAGTTCCAGGGGATCTGATGTCCCCTTTCTGGCATCTATGAACACCAGGGACACACGTGTTGCACGCACAAGCATGTTTATAGACAATTGGTTCACATATATATACATACATATATATATATATATATATACAAAGATATCCTACATCTCTTTGTCTAGGGTTCAAATGTCTTATTTAAGATGTACTATCCTGCAGATCTGTGGCATTTGCTCCTGGGAATAAAATAACATCAGTTCATTTTTGTTCCAGTACATGGTAGCTACTGGTCAAGACTGGAGACTTCACCAGGCTGCTTATTCAACTTCACTGTCTCACAGCAGTATCACTAGAATTCAACACTTCTCAATCTGGGGTCATGACCTCTATAGGGTCAAACGACCTTTACACAGGGGTTGCTTACATTTAATGTAAACACAGATGTTTACATTAAAATTCATAACAGTAGCAAAATTACAGTTATGAAGTATCAACAAGATAATCTTTTGGTTGGAGGTCACTACAACATGAGGAACTGAGTTAAAGATCGCAGCATCGGTAAGGTGGAGGACCAGTGGTAGAGTTTCGTTGTAATTCCCCATTTCCTAGATAAATTCTTCAAGTTATTTCCATGCTTCAAAAGACATCCATTGTTTTGGAGTTTTATTTAATCATCTTCTATGGAAATTCTTCTAGGTGATAAAACTACAGAGGATAAGAATTTGGGAGATCACAGTTCAGAGCCATTTTCTGAAACACAGTTCTGTACTTGACAGAAAACATAATTAAAATTATATGTTGGGCATAGTGGCACACATTCCAGACCTAGCACTCGGGGAACTGGGTAGATTTTGAGTTAAGTGCCAGCTGAGGCTATGTACTTTGTTGCAAAATGCAAAAGGACAATGTAAGGGTGTGTGTGTGTGTGTGTGTGTGTGTGTGTGTGTGTGTGTTAAGCCAGTTAATGGCTGGAGGGCTAGACAAATATCAATGAAGAAAATGAAGTAACATGGAGAGAAGCTCACTTTCTGTTTATTTAAATAATATAAAAGTAAATAATAGAAAAATGATTTATAAGGACTTGATAGGTTTTGGTTGTTTGGCTGACAGCTTGACGGCTGGCTGGAGGGTTATACTGCTGTCTAGCTATATTGTTGTATAGTTTTCCCAAGCTCTGTAAACTGCAGTGTTCTCTGAAGAAGTGACCTTTCTCATGGGGCTGCAGGAACAGTAAAGAAAATAAAACACTTGAACAGGTGCCTTGGACATTGTAGGGTTCATTGCTGTGGTGGTTTGAATTAGATGTGTCCTTATTCTCAGGTATTTGAATGACTGGCCTCCAAATGGTGGTGCTGTTAGGAGAGGTATAGGAGTGTGGCCTTATTGGAGGAGATATGTCAGTGGAGATGAGCTTTGGGAGGTGAAAGCCTTGAACCATCCTCCTGTGATCTCTCTACTTCCTGTTCATTCACCATGAATGCCAGCTGCCAGGAATCCCCTCCATGATGCTGATGGACTCTTAATCCTCTGGAACCATAAACCCAAAAAAACACTTCCTTTACAGTTTCCCTGGTCATGTGTTATTACAGCAATAGGGAAGTAACTAACACAGCTAGTATGCTCAGTATTCTTAGGACAAAGGTATGAGGGTGGAGCCCAACAGTACAGTGCTGGCTTAGCATGCATGGGACCCTAGGTTCAATTCCCAGCAACAGAAAATAAAACCAATTTAAATTTTTTAAAAATTACCAAATAAAAGAAAACTAAACATTATTATTACTACTACTACTATTATTATTATTATTCTCATCATTGTTGGTTTAGCACATGAGAACAGACAAACTACCAGCTGCCACACTAGAGTTTATCTGGGAAGTTGCCAGGGGGTTCAAGGGAAGAGAAGCAGAAGAAAAAAGAGAAACAACCTTCCACATGGCTTCACCTTCTAAGAGAACTGGTGGGCACAGATTTACATAGCCACACCTAAGGGCATGCCCTTCAAGGAGTATTCTGCCAGTGCCATGTTGGGTTATTGGACTAGCACGTTTACCATGTAGGTGCTATATGCCAGGATATTACAATTATCATCTGATCAAAAACAATCCTGTTAATTAGAATCCTTCAGATACATTTCACTGCTGCAGATGCATTTATTTCAGGCCAGACGTATACATGCTGAGAGTGAGACAAATACATGCAGGAAACTTGCAAGCACACACAGAAATCCCAACAGGTTAAGATTCAATTCCCATGCCCTTCTCCTCATTGCCTAGCATTGCCTGGCTCATTAGGACAGTAATTCCCCTATTGGGGCATGATATAGTCCTTCTTGACATGGGTGACAATGGTTCCCCAGGTATGTGATTGGTAATTATTTGCTAACCTAATGCTAAATTCTGTGAGTGTGTGGTGGGGGAAGTGTTAAATCACTTGTGTTCATATGGGTGTGTGCACGTTTATGTCCACATGAACATTCACATAACAAGTGCGTGTCGAGGCCAGAGCCAGATGGACTTTTCTCTGACAATCTCTACTTTATTTTGAGACAAAGGCTCTTCACTGAACCTGGCCCTTACTAATTGAATAGATTGACTGGCCAGAGCACTCCAGGGATGCACCTGTCTCCACTATCCAGCTCTGGGGTTACCCATTTAGGTACCACAGCTGTTCCTTCGGGGCTCTTGGAACTCTGAACTCAGAGCCCCATAGGAAAAAAACTTGTCTTATTGGGCCATCTCTTTATGTATAGCATATTCAAATGCACACATAATGGACAAGGCAACTGAGTAGTATCCTGCAGGACACAGTAGTTGGTCTACATGAGCAAATTGAAAGAGACAAGCAAATACAAGGTCTTCATGGTGAAAAAGGAAATGTTCATTCAAGTTACATACTGGCCAGCTACTTCAACAAGTTAGAAAATACTGTATTTTTTGCTAGTTGCCAGTCTGTACAGATAGACACTGAAGCTACGAAGTTTCTATTTCATATGCTAACTCTGTGTGAACCTAACACTGGGAACAAGGAATTCTCTCTGAGGGAGTGTTTTCATGGCCCTCCATTTCTAGAACCATTCTCTGCAAATGGCCAGGCTCTATGTCTTCTACCCAATGTCTTTAACACTCATGACATGTGTCTGATTTCTGAGAGAGCTGCCCTGGTTTATCAAATCCCATAAAAATGTAAGAGAGGAATCGCACATCTTTGTTGTTAACAAGCAGTTTTTGGTTTTTCAGCGCAGACTGGGAGATGCAGCAAAGAAAGCCATCAGCAAGCTCCAGGTCAGGACCATCAGGAAGGGTGACAAGGTGAGAACGTTTTTCCTTTCGGTGAGGACCTAGTCAATGACATTCTTGTCCCTTCTGACAACCAAAGCAGAAGAGAGAGAAGAGTGGGAAGGAGAGACAGACATAAACCTGTATTGTCTATCCAGAGCTATACATATACATATAAACTTAGAATGTTTTTACTAAACATATTAAGTGTTTATAAAATACATGCAGTTTATTGGCAACCAAACATAAGAAATTTTGAAATTCAGAATGTGACAGTAGCCGAGTTGTACATTTATCATCAGTGTCTATCAACAAATGAATTGATAAGGAAAAAATGTGATGTGTATACATATTTGAGAATTACTGAGACATTAAGAAGAATGAAATTATATCATCTGAAAGATAATAAATGGAACTAGATGTTATCATGTTAAAATAATCTAAGGGCAGAAAGATAATATGCCACATTTTCTCTCATATCCAAAATCTATAATTTACAAAAAGACTTAGAAGTAAAAAAGTCCCTTCTGAGAAAAAGAAGAGCTGTGGAAAGAAGGACATAGGAGAGATCAGGGGGTAGCAGAAGAGTATGATGTACATGTTCAGAGATGTCATAGTGAGACAATGGAGGAATGTGATACACATGTACAAAAATGTCATAGTGAAACCAATAAATACATGCTCTAAAGGATGTGCAAGAAGCCAGGTGTGCTAGCTCACATCTTTAATCCTAGCATTCAGGAAGCAGAGGCAGGTGGATTTCTGGGAGTTCCATGTCCACCCAGTCTACATCATGAGTTCAGACTGTTCAGGACTACATGGATCATGTGTCAGTGAGTAAAACATAAACTGTAAGAAACCATTCAAAGACTAGGGGAGATGAGGACATGATGCTATTACCTGGGACAAGACAAAAGCTGACCTTAAATGTAGGTCCAAGCTGTCAATGCAAAAAGGAAAACAGAAAACAACACTCAATATTTTGGTCAGTATTTGCTTACCCAATTCCAAGTGACTCAGAAAATAAAAGCAGAACACACACTCCTGATGTGACCTCTTGGAAGTTTTTCCAAAGCCCTTGGAAAGAGGGTGGGTTTATATGCTTAGCTATGCTCTCCATAGTTTAGCGTATGAATGTGTAAATGATATTTAACTCTTCTGAAATCTAGGGCTTAGACCCCAAAGTCATTGCCGCAGCCCCCCTCACCGAAGAAGGGTGACAAGAAGCCAAAGGCTTCAACACACCTCCAGGAAGAATGAGAAAGCAGAACAGCCCAAGCCTCTAGTCTCTAAAGGGGCCCTAACAATCAGCTGTTTAGAACAAAGGATTACCATACAGCATGTGGGCTTAGCAACCCCAGGAGACTTAGTAATGGAATCACATTCACATGCACATCAGGTGTTGTCACTGCTCTGAATAATTGATTTTTCTCACAAGTTATTTGCTATCAGTTCAAATAATATCCAAATGTTTTTAAGATTAACAAGAGAATATTTATAAAAAGGATAACCAGGGGCTTGAGAAGTCAGCTCACTTAGTAAAATGCTTGCCCTAACTGAGTTTGATCCCCAACACTCACAGAAAGGTCAAATGTGGTTTGTTTGTAGAGATAGATACTGGATAATTTCTGAGGGTTGTTGACCAAGCAGGGGGCTACAGTACAGTGAGAGACTCCATCTCAATAATAATAGTAGTCATGATGAACAGCTCTGATGCACACACACAAACAAACAAATTTAGAAGTGACATTTATTTTTCATCAGTTATCTCTCCCCCTCAATTAGAGAGTGAAAAGTGTCAGCATGATATCATATGTAAAACATAAGTTACCTCTTTTAGGTTTTCATACAGAAAAAGAAAACAAACAACAAAAATAAAAATGAAACTCCATTTGTATTTACAGTTAATACACACTTTAGATCCCAGAATACTAAGTACATTATAAATCTTTCAGATAAACATTATTCCTCACCCTTGAGACTTTGGTGTCACCTATACTTGTCATTTACAACACTTTAGGAATGCTACGTGGTAATGGAGTTTCCCTCATAAAAGCTCCCTCACAAAAAACAACACCAACACGTGAAGGTTGGGATGAGTGGAAACTAAGCCAGTTGGTAAATTATTGATTAAGAAGATTGGTAATGTTATGGAAAGGCTGGCTCCGGGCGAGCTGGCCTTTGGATAATGACAGTGTTTACACATGACAGAAGCTAAAGTCGGCTCTTCTGCTTCTTCTGTTGCAGGAGACAGAGTCTGATTTTGATAACTGTGCCGTCTGCATTGAAGGGTACAAGCCCAATGATGTGGTCAGGATCCTGCCCTGCCGGTGAGTGGTGGGGCTGCCTGCTCCTGTGCAGAGGGGTAGAGTCCTCTGTGGGGGCATTGTCAACAAGCAAATTCTCCTACTTTTGTAACCTCTGTCCTCTAAAACATGCAACCACATGAAAGTAAAAGTCTTTCTTACCACCCCTTCATTCCATGAAAGGCAGACCAGACAAGGCGCAATAAATGCATACTGTGTGTGACGCAGCGCTTTGGATAGTTCGGTAATACTAAGAATTTCTTTGACTTTTACCAGTGCTATTTTAACTAAAATAGCAAACTCTATAAAAGATGCTGTGAACGATCAAAACACACTGAGCAATCTGGCCAGTAGTGAGTAAGGAGCCAGGGACAGGTTCCATTTCCCTTGCATTTTATCAATGGAAAGAGAATGGGTCAAGTTCCCACAAAACTCTAGAATCTCAAGGAGCATTCTAGCATGCAGACTTGGGAAAATTTCCCCAAAGATGCTCCAATCACTTTAATTTTTCTCCGTTACTATAAATCACTGTTACAGTGTCTGACATTTTCTTTGAACATCCTAATTAAATCAAGTAAGTTAGAGTTGCATAAGAGCCATAGCCTTCATAGAAAATTCCTTTTTAGTTGCATCTGTGCAAGTGCTCTAAAAATAAAAATGTAACTGCCTCAATGAAAGGTAGGCACTTCATGTAGAGAAAATGACTTGAAAAGTTCTTGAGTTTAAGAGTATACTAAGCAGAAAATTGTATTGCACAAAGAAATCCACAATCTATTTGCTCTCCCCAACAATACAAATTTTAAAAGTATTGGGTAGAAATAGAAATGGAATAAAATAGCACTCGGGAAATTGGTTTAATAGTCTCAAGATAACTGGATGCTAGATAGAACTCAGCATCTCTCCCTGTTAGAAATTTGGGATTGGGCTGGAGAGATGACTCAGTAGTTGAGAGCACTGACTGTTCTTCCAGAGGTCCTGGGTTCGATTCCAGCATCCACATGGCAGCTAACAACTGTCTATAATTCCAAGATCTGACATCCTTTCACAGCTGTGCATGCAGGCAAGACATCAGTTCAGATAAAAGCAATGAAGATAAAAATTAAAAAAGAGAATTGGGATTAAGAATTCTCCCCATCCAGAGAGCCAGCAAGTTGATTCAATTTGTCTCACTTTATACATGTCTGACTGCCCCTAAAGTGGAACCATAAACAGGGTCACATCAATTCTTTGCAGTTTCCTGTGTAAGAATACATGCACTGAGTACATTTCTAATGCATTTATTTACTTATTTGGGGGATGATGCACAAGCCACAGCATGAGTGATGAGTGTGGAAGTAAGAGGATGGCTTGTGGGAGTCGGCAATCTCCTTCTATCACATGGGTGCTGGGAATGGAATTCAGGTCATCTCGCTGGATGGCAAGCTCCTTACCCACTGATCTGTCTCACTGGCCTGTAATTGCATTCTTTCTAGACATCATACAGTGTGCATGCAGTGACTTCCAGAAGCCTCTCTGGAAGCAGTAGTGTACAGACGACAGGGCTTTCCTCTGCTCACATCGTGTCTGAAGGGTTTAATGCTTCAGCATTAGAAACAGCAAGGTGTTTTGCTTTCTTCTCTTCTCATAGTTCTTCCTAATGGATATGCAAGGTCAATTAAATATCTGCTTTTTCTGACACTTCCTCATAATGAACAAAGTCTGTTTTCAAAAATTATAGGTATCATCTTGTTAGCTATTCAGCTCATACTGTATAAAGTAATTTACTCATCTGAAGCTTTATCATAACTAAAGTTTGTGGATCTAATGAAATTGCTGGAGACTTGAAATTGCATAATCACACTGTGATTTCCCATAGCCTGTTTTAGTGTCTACTTCTGACAAGTTACACTTCTTTAACAATATTTAATTTTTCTTATTAATGCAGAACTCTATGTAGTACGGTTATTTGTAAATATTAATCAAGAAAACTAGTATTTTACTGCATTTTATAAAATAGCTACTCATTTAGAGGTGATACTCCTGAGCCCCTCCCATCATGTGGAATGCTGACTGGCTTGATCCTGTGTGGTCTTGTAGCTGCATTCACAGCTTGAATTCATAAGTCCTGTCCATAAGATGCTGTCACTCCTTACTTCTCCAGCCACTGCCTCTTACAGTCTTTCCTACCTCTTCTTCCATGACGGTCCCTGGGCTTTGGGAGGAGGGGTCACACACTGGTTCTTTACTCCTCAAGATCCTTATTCTCTGTTGCTATTTTATTATTGTAGATCCTGCTTTAAATGACAGGACACACAAAGCACCACCCATCATCAGTTATAGTTAATTACTCTTCAATCATATGCTAGACACATATATTCACTCTATGAACAGCTCCTGTATCTTGTTCCATGCTGGTTTCAAAATCAAGGTACTTTTATGACTCTTGCTGGCTTCTTGCAGGCAGTGTGCACTAATGGATGTTTTCAAACAGATGGAGTGGCATTTGCTTCTTCGCTCACTCATTCCCTCTGGGGTATTATTAAACCTTCAGTCTTGTGAGCATCTCTTGCCTAGTATGTCCAGGCTGATTCATCCTTGAAATTGATTTATATCCTTGGGTTAAAAGCTATTTTAAAAACTATCCTGATGAATAATATGTCTCTTCTTTTATATTCTGTAGCACCATAATACCTGAACATTGTATATATTGTCACTGTTTGGGTACCTCTCCCAGCATCCATGTATGCACTTATACCATGATGGTTTTAAAGCTGTTCTATTGTTCTCACTCTACACAAATTGCAGCATGTGAGTAAAGCCTTTCCTTCTCATCTGTCATCAAGGTAATTACAAAATGAAGTCATGCACACTCATTCTGGCCCTTTCTTTCTCCTCTCTCTCTCTTCATCCAATTCTTCCCTAACACATGAACACAGACTTCATTGATGTGAGCCTGGACCCATGCCTCAATATGGTGAGGGACGGACACGCAGTAGCATGTGCAGCCAGGTGGTGACAGGATGTTCTGGCTTTTGTGACTTGGATTTGATCCCAATTTACTACTGAGGCATTTTCCAGGAAACATGGGTTTCGCTATGTCATACACACATCCAGAAGCACATGTTCTGTTTTGGGTGGGCTTGTGACTGGAGCTGTGGCTGTGGTTCTGAGCCACAGAACGTATCTTTCTGAAGCGTCATGTTGATCTTTACTGTCTTTCCTGTCCAGAGAAGGGGTAATGCTCTCTGCTTCTTCTAACCTACAGCTTCCATACTTATTCTTCTATAGTTCCTTTAAGCCTATGCAGCTGTTCAAGTTCAAAGATAAAAAGTCTAAAGAAGAATGTGGATCCCTTAGGAGGGTCAGAACTCCCCATTTGTCATATGTGCAAGGAAAAGCAATACATTTTTCTTACCTGTATCCCTGTAAAATTCTTTCCTATCTATAATTTATCACCATTTGATGAGAGGGTTATTGTGTTTTCCTTTAATCTGTCAGATCCTCCACAGTTGTATGCAATTTCAAGAGCTCCCTTGTACTAAGCAGGCCTTCATATGAGCTCTGTAGTACATGGGCAACTCTTTGAAATAAGAAATATCTTATGGTACAGATAGTAGGAGTACCACATATGGGATGGTAAATGGTGTGACCTCATGGGAAACAGAAATGTCAGTCAATAATCAGGACACAACATGATATGAGTATCCATAGTGACAAATATCTACAAATCCAATGGGGCAAATCCATGGACAATGATTAAGAAAGGCTTTGCAATCAATCAATGCAGTCAAAGAAAGCATCTCTTTGGTTTATTTTTCCTTTATAAGCATTTATTTTATATTTATGTGCATGAGTGCCTTGCCTAAATGTATGTCTGGATATCATATTCATGCAGTGCCCATAGAAGCCAGAAGAGGGTGTCACATCCCCTGGAATTGGAGTCATGGACAGTTGTTAGCCCCCATGTGAGTGCTGAGAACTAAACCTGGTTCCTCCACAAGGGCGGCCAATGCTATTACACTCTCCAGCCTCCATACCTTTTCATTCATTCAAGACAGGTTTGATTATCATGCATACCCTCATTATAGAAATGCCTTTCAGATTAAAATATTTAAATATCTGCTTATCTCCCTCATGCAGATAACCACAGTGTCACTTTCATGTTTCTTCTCTTTGCTTTTTCTCATCTTAATTTTTGCAAGTTTGAAATATTGTTGTCAACATCATTCAATATCCTGTTTTTCTTCTTTACCATTGTAAGAATTTTTCAAAAAGACACTAAGTTATTTGTGACTCATTTTGACCTTCCTTTGGACTCTGAAGCACTAACCAGGCCTTATCAAGATCTTGCTTGCATAAATTATCCAAAAGCCTTGGGGTGCCAAGGTTTCTAGAGAAAGAGACTTCCCTTTAAAATTCTGACATGCCCCAGCCAGAACTTTCCATTGAGGTAAACCATGAATGCACATAATTGTCCTTGAGCCTGATTCTTAGTAATCCACTGGAGGAGATGCTCACATTCACATTCCACTCCCACAGAAGATGCTGAAGTTTCTCATACACTGATGTTCTTGTCTATGGAGATGCTGTGACCCACTGGCTTATTATCATCAGAGTATGATTACTAAATAAAACTCTCTAAAACTCAAGTTGATATGTTATGGAGGGGGGATATTCTCTGACTTTCACCTTTTCCCCAAGTAACTTTCTGTACCTGTAGTTGGTAAACAGTGTTCCCTGGATGGCTCTCAGCAGCACCCTGCTGGCTGAGTCCTGAAGTCACAGCAATCAGAAAGTGTGCTTCTGCAGACTGACATCTCAATGCTGCACCTGATTCTCAGAGGTGGAGGAGTCAGGGCAGCATGTTCAGAGAGTACTGCTCCTGCATCGGTCTACAGGACCACATTTCAGGGCTTCTGGGGCTTCTCATTGAGGCAGATGTCAGTTTCCCCGAGTAAGGTCATCTAAGGTCAAGTAATTCTGGGATACACTTCTGGGCTTGCTTGGAAAGTCTTTGTACCAAACATCCTACCTTTTGGTCATTTCCTGGTGTATAGCTGAGTGGTGTTAGACTCACTCATATAATCATTCAACCATCACCACCACCCACTGGCAAAATTCCATCTTCTCCAGTGCTGAAACCCTGGACTCCTGAGGTACAGCTTTCACTCAGAAAGAGCGTGCTGCCTAGTCGGATGTTTCTGTGTGTTTTAATCTTTCATGTGACTTTTTTAGCTTTTGCCACATAAGCCTTTTGGTGACATTTAAAAATGCAAATTGTGCAGCCATACACCATAATTTATTTGCTTACTGGGGACATTTGAGCATTTTCCATATAGGCCTTTAATTTCTGCTGTTAAAAGACTGTGATAAATAGTTCTTTATTGATACCTGAAGGTATTTTCTACCTTGTAGAGTCATGGTTCAAACTGGTTAGTTCACTCCCTAAAGCTGTGCCGAAGGCATTTTTTGATGAGTCCGATAGCTAAGAATCTTCCAACAAAGGGCAACTAGAACTACATGGAGATGCTAGAGTGTATCCGTGTCAGGGGTGAGGTGGGAAAGGAAGCTCTCAGGAGCTGTCAAAAAGACTCAGTTTATCCCTGTGTGCTGAAACCTGTAGGTGAGGCAGCGCCATTTACACAGGCCTCTGGCACAGGCATTGGATGGGACTCAAAAAGGGATGGCTAGATTCAGAGGGACTAGTTATAGAATGAGATTACAAAGGGGGTGAGATATCTTGGACGTCTGAGTGGAGTATTGATATGGGGCTGGAGGCGGGCATTGGAGGGAGAGATGATAGGGGTGAACTACTCCAAAAAAATCAGAGCATAGGTGCCTGTTTTGTAGTGTGCTGAATGATGGCCGCAGTCTGCATGCATTCACATTTAAAATGTCCTGTCTCTTCACTCAAATTTAAATAAAAATTGAAGCACTTTCCACACTATTCATCAATCATTGTCCCACAAGAACTAGCTTTCAGGGATGGCTTTTTCTTGGGGAGGCAGGACCTTGACCAGAGTTGGTTTATCTTTTTAATCTTTTATTCATTTTTCCAGCTCTAAAATACTCACCCAAATGAGTCATGTGGAAAAAAAAAAAATACTTTCAATAGGCAATGGCTTGATTCTGCATATTTCTCTTCTCTCCATTGTAAGAATGAGTTTACACTTTGACTTTCTATATCAGTTCAAGAGTCTTTGGGGGTTTTAGGACACAAGGTATATCACACCTTCTCCTTTCTGTAATTTAAAATTTTATGTGTAAGTTAGTACTTTTATAAATATAAGGGTGTAACCAACAGCACTAGTGTTCAATGAAATGACATGGAGATTTAAATACAATGATATTCCATATGAAAAATCAAAACATATAATCCCAGCATTCCACAAGTAGACATAGGAGGATCAAAGCCCTGAGACCACACTGTGAGTTTGAGCAGGGCCCAGGGATATGTGTACATAAGACAATATCTCAAATATGTTTCAAGGCCACACCCACAATAAATGGTTCTGGAAATGCATAGTAGTTAAGGAGCAAAGGAAGTTCATATGTATGAATAACTTTTCCTAACTTTCCAAAAAAAAGAAAAAAAACTAATACTAAGTTTGATGGACTCTGAATGGGAGGCCAGGAGATGTGAGGGCTTGTGAAAAGTCATTGCCTAAATCTGATGTTCCACGTGTCTGCAAAGGACAAGATGCTCAGACATCATCTCTGTCCACTAGCTAGTCAGACAACCACTAGCATTTCTTTCCCAATCAGTGCAAGAGGTAGATATTTTTAACACAGGTCTGTTTGCTGTCTTACCCTTCCCATCTCAGAATTTCAATGACTTCTGTTCCCAAGGACAGGTGGCAATTTTCTCTTCCCAGGGAAGGAGCTCCAGGACACACATAGAGCACAAAGTATGAAAGAAAGAAGAGACAAGTCCATCTGTAAAACTTCCTGAATGAGCAAGTGTCCTGTGGATTAGAGAATGACTTTCTAGAGCAGATAGCCCAAACATGTTAGTATTGAACCAATAAAATTTACTAAGCTCCTGTGGGAGAAAACATACAACCTACACAACAGCTTCCTCCTGAACAGTACATGGAGCAGACGAGCATCCTACAAGGTTGTTCAGTGTATCTCAAATGTTTATATAGGTTCAGTGGCTGCTTCCAAACAAGTTTTCCTGAGTTTTATAACCCATCCCCTCAAGAAAGAGATACAGCTTAACATGTAAAGCACATACCACACAAGCAAGAAAATGAGGGACCCAAAATTGTCATAAAAAGCCAGATAGGGATAGTGGCCCACCTGTGATTCCAACCTTTGGATAAAGCAGAGACTGGATCCCTAGAGTAGGCTGGCTAGTTGCACTAGGATCCGCAAGCTCTGGATTCAACTGAGAGACCCTGGCTCAATGAATAAATGGAGAGCAATTATGAAAGACATTCAATATGAGCCCCCACACAGAGCCGTCTACATGCATGCACACCACATTACATACAAATAAATAAATACATAACAGAGCCCACCCACTGTCTCCTTCCCAACCTCTCACACTGTTGTTCATGCCATGAATCCCAAATGACAATAAAAGGTAAAATCAAATTAGATAGACTCTGCCATTCCACTTTAGACTCCCCTGTGAGGGCAGGAGGGGACTCTCATTTCTGCTACCTAGCAGACATAATATGAGCATAATAAATACTCTAACATGAAAATGCATAGCATGGTATTAAAAAAAACCCCTCTTTTGATATTGAAAATTGGAAGAATCACAATGAAGTCATTCGACATTCAAAACAGACTGACCCTTAACATGTTTAACCCAGGGGCAAGTCTTACTGTAAGATGAGACAATGGAATTGAAATTTCATGAGGACAGGAAAGCCAACCCCTGCAAGCAAAGGAATGTTATAAAACTGTGATGTGGCTGAAATTCTGGTTACGAGCCTGTAACTCACAAAGCAGGAAACAAAAGAGCATTTTCCAGCTGGGCAGAAACAACCTGACCTGAGTTTACCCTCCCTCCCTCATGCATATTCCTGGATGGGAACAGATATTTTCTATCTTGCTTTGTTTTGGAAAAAATATCGTGGCTAGAACGTACAAATGACTCAGTGCTTAGAGCACTGCTCTTGTGGAGGACCCAAGTCCAGTTTCTGACCCCATGTTCAGCAGGCCACAACCTTCTACAACTCCAGATCCAAGAGTATCCACAGCCCTGGCTTCCAAAGACACCTGCACTCATGTGCACATATCCTCCCACACATACACATAAGCATACATATAATTACAATTAAATATTTAAAAGATTGTTTTAACTATATCCATCAGATTTGACTTATTCTAGCATGACCTTATTATACAAATTAGACTATACAACAGTTAGTTTTACAGTTACTTATTTATAGATATTAGGGTGTTTATATTTATTCACTTCTTGCCTATGGCGAGGGCAGGAACCAGGTACATGCGCACGGGCACTCACGTGGAGGTCAGAAGACACACTTGTGATAACCCATTCTCTCTTCTGCCATCTGACCAGCCCAGATGTGTTTTCATTTGGTTTTTTGTTCATTTTGTTTAAAAAATAACTTTTAAGGGTTCCGTGGCTCACTTAGAAATTTTTGAAAATAGAGAAAAATATTTTAAGACTAACAAAGTCAATAACCTGACTCTTGGCACTGGGTATAATTAATTTTATAAAACAGTCACTGCATCTTACATGCATATTTTAAATACTGTGTAGTCAACCACTGGTATAGTTGTAATTCTAATTTCTCAATTATTATTAAAAGATAAAGCCTTCTTTGTAACTTTAGAAATTACATAAAAATAGTTAGATGATAGCATAGAAGTCTACTCTTGAATTAAGTCCAATTACTCAGCACTCAAACTGCTCCCCGTAAGTACATCATCATTCTGGAATCATAGCATCTGAGGTTCTAAATTTAGTCATAGGATACACTCTTCAAAGTCGACTGACTGGGTCCAAAGTGATGTTGAAGCATCTTGAGAAGTTTTCTCAGATTGCTTTCTTGGAAGATAGTAATAATAGACAGTTCACTAGCAGCATGGGGGTAGTGTTTCCATTCGAGCCAGCTGGAACCATGAAGCATCTTTCTAAAGCATCTCTCTTCTCTGATAGTCAAACATTAAGATAATTTTGATTCCTGTTTGGTTTATTTCTCAGAGAATATACTCTTCACTAACACAATTTTATAACTTATGTAAATTGATGTTGATTGGACCATGTTTCCTAGCTTAGAATGTTAGGCTCAAAATGGAACTGTGACCTAAAATAGATAATCATGTTAGCTAGTTCTAATGGTTTTTTTTGGGGGGGGGGTTAAAAATAATGCTTTTTCTCATCTGAATACATTTTATTTTTATGATGCTTTTTTATTATTGAAGCTTTGAAGCTTTAAAGGCTATGCTATCAAATTTGTGTTTTTGATAGCAAATGGTTGGAGAGATGGCTCAGCAGGTAAAAAGTTTGTCTCATGAAAACCTAAGTTGGGATTCCCAGCTTCACATGAGAATAAGTACTAAGCTAGACAGTGTAACCCCAGCACTGGGAAGGGCAGAGGCAACAGTGAATTTCAAGACCTCATCAAGTCAGGCCAGGTTCAGTGGGAAACCATAACTCAGATATAAATACCTAAATGTGTACCCAAGGACAAAGACTGCACATGTTTATAGCAGACTATACAGAATGACTAGACCACGCTTGTTCATACCTATCAGAATATAAAACAACTGGACCTCTAACTTCAGGAAAATCATCTAACAGACTGGGGGACATCTACTCAGTGAAACACTACTTAGCTATCAACAGAAGCTACTGATATTCAGTGAGGCACAGGTAAACTAGGAAAAAAAAAACAGTGTAAGCACAAGATACCTCAGAAAAATACCTACTTTATAATTCTGTATGCATGACGTTAGTAACAAAGGAAACTAGCCTCTGAGGACAATGGTGGTTATGTGCTAACTGTGAATAGAAAAAGCCTTGCTGGGGTGACAGAGGGGTGTGTCTCTTTATCTGGGTGCTGTGTAGATAACATGCTCACACCTGAAGGCCGTCATGTATATGTAAAAGCCATGACCTCTTCTACATTGCAACTTCACCTAAAGTAATGGAACCCATTCCACAGGTATCACATGGACTTTACACATTGGTCAAAATCACATTACTTTTAAGTGGGAACTTTGCTGATGATTTAAAAAAAATCTTTCTCTCACTACTTGAAATGTTTATGTGCATAGCTTTATTAAGAGCCAAAAACAACATATCACTTAATAAAGGGATAAAAGAAAAGAAATATGGAAAAGAGTGGCCAGGCTGGGAGACCTCAGTGCGCTCGTTCGCATCATCCATGACAGAGCAAAGGCTGACTTAGGACAGAGGGCCTGCACTGTAGTGACCCCATTAAATATGGCATTCAAGTGTCCTGGTTCCTAGTTACTGTGATCAACTAGACACTTAGGATGAGTGATAGCTAGCTGTGCTGCCCAAGCCAACCATTATAATTAGAGCAGGATCTATTTCTAAGGACAGACCTTTCTCTAATTTAAAGTGAAGGCCATGCCCGTCCCTCCTAGCTTACATTTGTAAAGGATACAGTGCCTTCCACTGGAGTTTAAAAGGGTTAGCCTTGAAAAGAACCAATCTAGCATTGTTTTTTTTTTTTTTTTAGTTATGTTGGTTTTAGAGAGAGTTGGGTGAAGTAAATAGTTGGTATCAGAGCAGTTGAACTCCCAGCAGCATCCTACAGCTTACAAATCACTTGTGCATTGTTCTCTAATTTGTATCTCCCAGGAGTCTATGATATACACCAGGCAAATGCCAACAAGACCTCTGGACTTCACACACACACACACACACACACACACACACACACAAATCAACCTCAGAGGGTGGCTTACCTAGAACCATGTCCCAAGTCCATGTTCCTTCCACTGCACCCCTGGCTGTGAGCAAGACACCTCCCCCAGTTCAGCCCTGTTCTGTGCAGGGTGCTGAAAGGCTTTGCTTTGACTGAAAATATGTCTACCTCCAATACCCAGTTCGCTCTAAGCCAAACACCTAAGAGCCCATGGAAACCCAAGGCCCTTGCTCTCTCTTCCTCCTCTTAGCATGCCCCCTTCTGTCTCTGTCCCTCCTTCCTTCCCTGCTCTCCATTCTTCATCTCCATTCTCTCTCTTCACTCTCCTCCCATTCCTCTTCTGCCCCTCCTTCTTCCTCTTCCCGTCATCCTTCCCTTTCTTCTTTTTTCTCTTCCTCCCTCTCTCCTCCTCTGTTTCTGTCTCTACCTTCACTCTCTGTCTTTCTTAAATGCCTCCTCTACCCTTTTCCTATCTGTCATATGCCAGATCACCCTCCTTTCATCAACAGAAACAACTCTCCTAGTGTCTTGGTAACATCAAATAATCATATTTATAACCTCTCAAGTATAGTAACTACTAGTTCTGGACACTAGTTCTTTTCTCCCTTTTGTTTTTTTTAAATGACATTTGTTTTGTTTAAGCTAAATAAGGCCAGCTATGACATGGAGTAAGCCATCCTTGTCTCACCATTGGATCCTGCCCACTGTGGGGCTCTGCACCAGTAGGGTAGAGTTTTTGGTAGAAGACAAGTATACCTTTACTGGACTCTATTCATAAAAGGCAGCTGGTCGACCTCTCCTCCCATGTAGAAACTTAGAAAAAGTGAAACAAATGGCTACAAGGAGATAGTGATGGTGAGTGCATCGGCATGAGGGATGAGGGAATGGATGGTGCAAGTCTGTGAGTTTTCTCCTCACAGTCTCTTGCTTAGTGATTGGCCTGCTTACCTTGTTCACAATGCTGACCTGACCCATATTTCCTAACTGTACTTTCCATGTTAGTGTTTAAAATATTCTACAGTTCAATGAGCCTACACTTCCCATGTGCGTGTAACACTGTCTCTTTGCCCTGACCTCAACAAATTCCTTCTCCTTGGAATTCTTTCTTCCTTTCTCCACCCTTCAACCCCCCCCAACTCTTTAAGCTATACAAGAGACCCTATGATGACTCATAAGTTATAAATTCGTCACAATGTAATAGCTCCAATATCTGAGCTCCATGACAATTTTACCTGTATCTACTATTGGCAATGCCTTCATAACATAATAGTTCATATCACTTACTCATCAAACACTTGACAGGTAAGCAGTATGCAAAAAAGTGAGTAATTAGATCAACCATTCCTTTTGCTACTTTACTAGTCAGGATAAATTAGGCCTTGCTGCACTAACAAAGAAGTCTACTCTACATAGCTTACAATTTCTCTCACACACATTAGCACAGCAGGCAGCTAAGTCAACAACCCTGTCCTGCTCTCCATGTTGGCAAATGACAGGTCAACAAGAAAGTATTGATGGGATTATTATTTTTCTCTTCATAGCTATTTGTCCAATATCAGTTACATACACGTGGCTGCCATTAAATTAGCTCCTGACTTTCCCCCTGTAACTTAAAGTGGGCCATTGGCACACTAGAAAGGCACTGTTGAGATCCAAGACTCTTGGTGTTAAGCCTCCTCTTTTTTTTTTTACATTTTTCTTTTTATTTTTTATTTATTTTTTCATGAAAAAAAGACTTTATTTTCTAAAAAAATATAAACTAGAGTGACAAGAAAAAAAAGAAATATGTAACAAAGCCACTGTGTAGAATGAATACTGTTGAGATCAAATGAACAGCAGAAGACTATATTAAATATAATTTTCAGATTCTAAGCTGTTTAGTGATTGTGGTTTGCAGCTTGGGTGTTCTTTACTTTTTTTAAAAAAGTCCACTAATGAGTGAGTACATCCCCTGCTTATCTTTCTGGGTTTGTGATACCTCACTAAGGAGGATATTCTCCAATTTCACTCATTTGCCTGCAAATTTTAGGATATCATTTTTTCTTACTGCTGAGTAGTACTCCATTGTGTAGCTATACCACAGTTTGTTAATTCATTCCTCAGTTGACAGGCATCTAGGTTGTTTCCAGGTTCTTGCTATTATGAATAATGCTGCTAAGAACATAGTTGAGCTAATGGTTTTGAGGTGTGAATATGCATCTTTAGGGTATATGCCCAATAGTTGTATTGCTGGATCCTTGGGGAGATTGATTTCCAGTTTTCTGAGAAACCACCATATTCCATTCCAAAGTGGTTGAACAAGTTTACACTCCCACCAACAATGGAGGAGTGTTTCCCTTGCTCTGCATCCTTTCCAGCATAGGCTGTCATCTGTGTTTTTAATCTTAGCCATTCTGACAGGTGTAAGGTAGTACTCAAAGTTGTTTTGATTTGTATTTCTCTGATGGCTAAGAATGTTGAGCACTTTTTCAAGTGCCTTTCAGCCATTTGTAAATCTTCTGCTAAGAATTCCCTTTTCAGTTCTGAACCCCATTTTTTAATTGGGACTTTTAGGGTTTGGGGCTCTAGTTTCTTAAGTTCTCTATATATTTTAGGGATCAGTCCTCTGTCACTTGTAGGGTTGGTGAAAATCTTTTTTCCATTCTGTAGGCTGTCATTTTGTCTTATTGACTGTGTCCTTGGCCTTACAGAAGCTTCTCAGTTTCAGGAGGTCCCACTTATTGATTGTTGATCTTAGTGTCTGTGCTACTGGTGTTATATTTAGGAAGTGGTTGCCTGTGCCAATTCGTAGAAGTGTATTTCCCACTTTCTTTTCTATCAAGTTCAGTGTAGCTAAGTTTATGTTGAAGGCTTTGATCCACTTGGATTTGAGTTTTGTGCAGGGTGACAGGCTTGGATCTATTTGCATTTTTCTACTCACTACCATCCAGCTATGCCAACACCATTTGTTAAAGACACTATCTTTTTTCCATTGAATATTTTTGGTCTCTTTGTCAAAGATCAGGTGTTCATAGGTGTGTGGGTTAATGTCGGGGTTAAGCCTCCTTCTAATAGTGGGAAACGGAGTTTGAAGAGAATAAACACTTGAAATTAGAACACAAAGACATCCTAGGAAATAATAAAAACATGGCCCTTTATCCCCCTGTAACCAGTGAAGAGAGAATGGATGATCCAGATCAACACATGGATTTGAAGACAGTTTGCTCTGGTTCTGATGTTCATTTGAGGCTCAGCTTCAATGTGCTTCAGTTTCCTTCTCCAAAGATCACCAATAGTTCTTACCTCATGGAGTGATGGTCAACCAATCATGTGTTTGGTAAGCCTAGAATGCAGTAAGTGGTAAAGATTGCTGGCAACACACATTCACCTAAATTTCACTCTTTTCATCAACAACTTTGAAAATATGATTCAGACATTACAAAGAGACATTTCAGGGTTAGGGTTAGGGTTAGGTAGACATTTCAGCTACCTGTAGAAATGCTGCCATAGGAGCTGATGTTGCCCCAGAGAAAGAGATCCTAAGGTACTCATGAACTTTACTAAGCATGTCACTAGAGAGAGTGAAGCAGCTTGCATGGTGCTCAAAGCACAAAAGTCTTTCTCTTCAAATTTAATTTATTTTTCTGTGCATGAGTGTTTTGTTTACATAAGTATCTGTGTTCTACATGAGTACCTAATGCCCACAGAGGCCAGAAGAGGGTACAGAATCTCCTATAACTGGAGTTACAGAAGGTTTTTTTGTCACCCATGTGGATGCTGAGACTAGAATCTGGGTCCTGTAGAAGAGCAGCCAGTGCTCTCACCTTAGAGCCCTCTCTCCAACCTCCAAAACCACAAAATCTTAATTCTGACTGCAAGATGACAGTGCCAATGAGTTTGTAAAGGTACATGAGGAGGAAAAAAGAGAACAGCACTTCTCCTCCAGGGAACGAAGAAAGTGTCTTGTAATTGGGCAGGAAATCATACCTATAGTGGGCATGTGGCAGAAAACCCTGAGTGAGGAATGCGTGTGATCTGCTTTCTCATGGCCGCTAAGCACCGGGAAGACTTCTTCACATCTCAGCAGCACTGTGTGGTCCTGCTTCCTCACTGCCTTTATTACTTTTTTGTTGCTGTGATAAATACCTCCATTGGCTAATAGTTCTGGGAGATAGTAATCAATAATGGTGGGGAAAATGTATCGGTGGTTGGCTGGTTGGAGTTAGATTTTTATTTTTGTGGGATTTTACTTTAAAAATCTTTATATGTAGCACAAAGCTGGCTTTGAACTCATGTCTCTTCTGCCTTGGCTTCCTAATTACTGATCTTACAGATGTGTGCTATGACAACAGAAATCTCTGTCTCTCTTCATACACTGACACACATCCTGAGAGGGAGGAGGGAAAGAGAGATTGATTCACCTACAGACCCCATTCCTGTAAGATTAAATGTTATAACCTCAGCTAGAACCAATTATGACTGAGTTTTGGAGAGCTAAGACAACTTGTCTACAAGTGGAAAGTGACCCTCCAGTGTGGGTGTGTGGACTCCATGGTTTCCTTCTGTGTATGGTATGGCACTGAAGGTAACTGTGGCTCTTCCATGAAGGGAAAGACCTTGTCTTAGTTTTGTATCCAGTTCCAGAACAGCTCAGGATGGAAGGAGGGAGTGACGTAATGAGCACTCTATTTTCAGAAGATAAATCTGGCATCAGTGAGTAGGATGGAGAGAACAGAGAAGGCTTGGAAGTACAGAGAGCAGTGTAGTGCTAATGAGCAAAAAATCATGAGATGGTCAATGAGGAGTCACATTTTGAGAAGAGAACAGGGCGAGAGGGAGGAACAGAAGGAGGGAGGAGGGATGGAGGGATGGAGGGAGAGGAAAAGGAAAGGAGCAAATGGACAGAGAAGACCAGATGGAGCCCAGGAGTGGGAGTTGACAGTCACGTGCAGGTGGGAGGAGCACCAGGCCCTTTGATGAACAACATTACACATCACACAGCAAATGTTTCCTAACCATCAGCTCTGCCAGGAACTGCCCTAAATACTGAGGCTACTGTGATGAAGCCAAGGAGGGCTTTGCTCTCAGTGAAAGACATGCAGAGGGGTTAACAAGAAACAGATCCAATGAGAAATATGAAGAGATCAGTGACAGGAAGAAAAACTGGAGGGGGTGAGCGCACAAAGAACAGACAGAGAGAGTGGTTTCAAATGTGGATTGCTTGAGTGTGTAGAGCTAGCAGGTCTGAGGTTGGTCTACAAGGGGGCCTGGGGCTGCACACGCTGTGGCAGGAGTTAATGCTTCAGGTTCCAAGGCAGGATAAGTTCTCCAGAGAAACTGCTTTGCTGAGACCCTTCAAGTGCTTGGGTACAATACAGCTAGATCAGAATATACCCACATCTTCACAGCACCTCCTTGATCAACACTGATTGAACAATCAGGCAGCATAGCATTGCTGAGGAGACCCACAGGATGACAGTCGTGTAAGAACTGCCTAGTTCTTGTGGAGACCTGCTTAGCCTTCCAGGCTTCTGAAGGCAGATCCTCACGTCACAGGTGGTTGAGGACGTTAAGCAATTTGTCTAAGTGTTAAGAAGTGCTAACAGTTGGTCCTGTTGCCATCAGCTCTCCTACATATGTGAAGAAAACATATGGGACAGAAAAAAATGTAACAGATCTGTCACCTTGGAATAGTCCAAGGGACCAGAATAATTGGCTTCTCCCAGAAATGACACAAGATGGGTTAATGGGTTTAGACAAAAACCTTAAATCCTCACTGTGGATCCTGAACCTGGGGAGATCAACAGTGCTTTGGGGAACATGGGAGAGCTTCACCCAACTTGGGTACCAGATGGTGTCTTCTGACAGTGGTAGCTATGGGGATGTGCCTTCCTCACTGTGCTGCAGGAATTCTGGCTGGCCAGCTTCTAGCACACAGTGTTCCAGGAGCCATTTTTATTGGACCCCTCATTCTGTCAAGAATATTCTTCTTCTCGCCTCTTCATGTGTGAGATGACTATCACTCAGCTCCCAGCCCTGTCAATTTCTCAGCAAGACCTTTTCCAAGCACCTCAACTCTGATCAGTTTTCCAGCTAGAACCCCCACCTCAAACTCTGTGTTCATCATGTGATTTTTCAATAAGTAATCTATTTACATTTGGCTTTATTTTAGGGTTTTATTTTATCAGACTCTGTCTTAGAAGAGGAGCCAAATTCACCAATATTGTCTGTGCTACCTCTAAGTGTTAAACTCAGTTGTTGGCGTATATCCTCAAAAAAAAAAAAAAAAAAAAAATAGAATTTGTGAAGTCAAGTTCCTGAGCAATGCATCAGGTTGTCCTGAGCAGTAAGCTGGGGGAAAATGGTGTAGTCAGGATGGCTCTTCCCTTTCTGTTCTTCCAAGGGCTTCATTTTTTGGAAGTATGCATGTTCTATGGGGGCGGGTGTGGATGAGTGTGAGTGAGTGCTTGTGGAGGCCTGAGGCCAGCCGCCAGTGTTGTGACTCAGGCGCTCTCTGCCTTGTTTTTATGAGACAAGATTTGTCCCTGAGCCCTGGGGCGCCATTCTTTAGGCTAAGCTGGTTGGCCTAGGGATCCAGCTGCCTCTGCCTCACCAGTGTGTGCTACGATGACAAGCAAAACTACCTCACCTGGCTTTTTAAACAATTGGAGGGAGGGTAAATCAACCTTGTTCCTCAAGCTTGCACAGCAGAAAAGTCAGCTGAGCTCTCCAAACCCTGGTCCTGTCCTGTAGACTTCTTAGTCATCCTCAGAATTTGAGTTCATCTGCATTTCACTTTACACTTTTCAGACTGGTTGCTTCCTGAACTTCTCCAGTTAGCTAGAACAGTTGTTATGGAACTGAAAAGAACCAGACAGGATGGAATGTTACAAATGAGCCTTCCCACTGAAAACAGAAAGTTCTGGCTCTTCTTGACCCTGGAGGGAAGTCTTAACACCTGCTCACAGCGAGGTCTTTTGAGTGAAAAATCTTTTGATGCAAAGAGCCCAGAGAGTCTCCAAGTCAGTTCCTGGGCCATGCTGAAAGTTCATATACCTTTCCCCTGCCAGACTGACCAGGTCTTACAGAGACTGGAATTTGAGATTGTCAACACAAGCATATATAGTGCTGTACAAATGGTTGTTACCCACAATAAAACCACAGGCCCATCTTCTGACTTGACAATCACCAGGCCCCAGAACAGCTTACTATGCCCTCTGTTTACTGTTCCTGGGAGCTCCTGGGCCCTTCTGTGTTTGATACCGAAATACAAATGGAGATTGGCCTTTACTTTGCAGTTCTCTTTTGATTGTGGCAAAGAAATCTTCAGGGAGAGAAGGGGACACAAGCCTTTACCAGGTCATCTTGCAGGAGAGTTGCCTCTTTTTTGTTCTTTCCACCGAGGGAGGGGAGACCTCCGTTTTTACAGCCTCATCCTCCACCTTGGAAGAGTCCGTTGCAAACCTTACAGGGCACTGTTGCAATCCAGGCAGATTTGAGGTCAATTAGCACAAGAGACCTAGGTTTGCCATTCCTGGTTCAGGAACCTTGAACAGGTCAGTGGGTTTAGGGAGTGCCTCAATTACAGTGCTCTAAGATGTATGCTTCTCCTTCCAGGCATCTTTTCCACAAATCCTGTGTTGACCCTTGGCTTCTAGACCATCGCACCTGTCCCATGTGCAAGATGAACATTCTCAAAGCCCTAGGGATCCCGGTAAGCAAGACACAGCCTATAGACTTGTCCTGTCTGTCTTTTCACAGACATCTTCCCTGGATTTTCCATGTCCCTTTGGTGGTATCACCCAATGACCTCTGTGTTCAAACATCCATCCTGTCACCTTTGCTCTATCTTGTCACACCATGTCCACTGTTTGTCCATAAGTCAAGAAAGGTGCTGCTTTCATAGATCATAGGCACCTCTTCAAGGGCAGATGAGACACAAAGGAGGGACAATGGCTCACTTGACCACTACTGACCTCTTTGGTCATCGTACCTGCTTTGTCCTCAAGGACATGCCACAGTGTGGATCCTTGCTGCCTCCTGATCACTAAACATTTGGGGGGGGATGTATTCCCTCCTACCCACGGGAGGAGAGGACCAAGACCAAGAAAGCAACTCAAAGCAGCTGCTAAATTCACATCTCTGGAGACTTTGAACAAAGAGGAAGTCAGAGTCAGAGCCACTTAAATCCAACCCTGCCATCAAGCTGCTTCTCAAAGTCATGTGTTTTCTGAGGTTTAGTGCCTCTCCCTAGGGTCAGTCAGAATCCTGCCAGCTGGCTCCATGCTCTAGGGAAAGCCTTTCCCAGGATTATATCAAGTGAACAGCACAAATGGTAGTTAATGATACACCAGCTGCTGGGTGTCATCCTCTCTGGGCCAATGAGGACAGGAAAGAAGCCAGACCACCAAATCCAAGAAGTTCATGGGGAGATGTGAGGAAAACATAGGCACTGTCTAAAAGGAGTCTCCAAACTGAACGCAGAAACTGGCTGGCTCAGCCCTGCCCGCCCACCCCCTCCTCGCTGCCCCTCATCCCTACTATGACAAAGAGGAAAGGGAATGCTATTGGTCCCGGGGTGTCAATAAAGAATGAGGGCCAGATCACATACCAAAGTGCTCTTGCATGCTGAAAGGCTAGTTAGGAATATCAGAGGACTCCGTTGGACAACATGCCCCAGAAGTGTTCTAAGAACCTGCTCTGGCTATCTTGGCTGTCCTGTCCCAGCTGCCTCATGGCAGCTGATCCACTGAACATAAAAATCAACTCCAGAGACTAGAGCTTTGAGCTAGATTTTAGACATGGTATTCTGAATTTTCAAAGTTGAGCATGGACAGTACTTTTTCTCACAGTGAATATGGAAAATGGAGGAAAATCCCTATCTACAGGGACGGGTGACTGCCTTTCACGTTTCAACCACAACTGATTATTTTTAAGAAGAAGGAAAATGTATATATATTTGCTTGCAAATGTGTGTGCTTGCCTGGATGCATTTGTATGTATGTGTGTGCAACTGGAAGTGCATGTCTCGTATTGCATATGTACAATGTGTACTTGTGGGTCTGGATCAGGTTGTTTTCTCTGCCAGTTAAAGAACCAAAAAGCAGGAAATACCTCAAGCAAAATAGATAACCGCAGAGAAATCTCAGGCTGTGCAGACAGAATCAGCTGTTAGAGGAACGCACTTATTAGAGGTGAAGAAACACATGCACACATCAGACAGAGAGAGAGAGAGAGAGAGAGAGAGAGAGAGAGAGAGAGAGAGAGAGAGAGAGAGAAACCCTCTGCCCAACAAAGCCAAGCCTCAGAAAACAAAAAATCCACTCTCTTCTCCAGGTCCAGAGGCTTTGAAGCCTCTGAAGAGTTTACTAAGCTGGTCAGTTTGAAGGCAGATAAGATGGTTGATTGACCCACAACAGCTGTGTGATCATGTCTGACCTGGCCAGTCTGTCACGGGGGGCAAGCTGGTGTGCCTTAATGAGACACCATCTGCTGAGGGAAGAAACAAGCCAGGTTACCAAATCCAAGAAGTACACAGGGAGACATGAGGAAAACATAGGAGGAAAAAGCTGCCCATCTTGGAGACTGAGCATTTATTAGCAAGCCGTGGCCTTTCCTCCTGCCTGTCTACAAGGGAATCTTCCTAACTCCCATCTCTCACTTGCATGCATGTGCTCACACAAATGTGTGCATGTGAGTCCATTTGTCCATGCCTATATATAAGTGTGTGCTGACATGTATGCATGTTCTTTCATGTACATTGTGAGCTGAAATATAGTGCTCACACACGTGTCTATATAGTATATTGTACACTTACACGTACACATACACACATGTGCATTGTTTTACATACTTGATGTGACTCAAGATGGTTTCACAGCCTCCCTGTCAGCCCTTCATTCCTAGGTCAGGACAAAAAAGCAAAGGAAGTCTTGCTCTGTACTTAAATTTGGGGCTGAATATGTTACCTCCAGATTTTTTTTCCCATGGAAGTGTAATTTCTTCAGAAGCTACTTATAACCAAATTCCAAATATTGATGTTAATTATTTCTAAAATAGAATACTGAGTAGCCTTCTGGCTTACTTCCAAACTAAATAATGTTTTAACTTTTAGCAGTTGTACACTCTGGCTGAAACTCCACTGCCTGACAAATCTGTGTGAGACTTAACACACTCAGCACCCAAAAAAGTAAACATCGGTAGCATCTTTGGCTTTGCCAAAGATTTTGAAGAGCCAGCTGAAGAACATGACAGTTCCACACTCCCCCCACAGAACAGAATGTCCCTGTGAAGAATGAGGCACACACACTGTGTCTGCTGGGGAAGAATCAAAGCATATGGCTACCCTTCTGTCGCTCAGGGCTCTCTTTTGTCCTGGTGATGACAGATTCAGAATCTGGGAGGAACCTGGGGTTTGGTGCCATTCTATCACACTGTTATCAGGGAATGCTACACCTGAAATACATCAATGCAACCTAAAATGCATCAGTGAAATAATTTGTTTCATTCTTAAACTTTGCACATGATTGAATCAGCACACAGCTATGTTAGTTAGGAAACATTTCCTATACCAACATTTCTTTAAGGCAGTTTAAAGAAAGTTCTTAATTTTTTCCTATACTCTAAATTCAAGTTTAGTTTAATTTAGTTTATGTTACTCTAGAATCTCCCTAGGTAGGCAGCTTAGTCTCGAATGTGGAATCCTCCTGCCTCAGGCTTCCAAGAATCTCTGGAATACAGGTTGACTATACTTTGGGAGGTTCTGGAAGATTGATGCATTACCTGTTAAATCCGAGACAAAGTTGTTGCCCCTGTTTTCATTGATACCTTACTATATCTGCTCCCTCTTCTCTGTGAGGAATAGACCAAAGTTTCTCCTAACCCACAAAATAAAAACTTTGTTAAAGTGTACTGTGCCAAAGCTGGAGAATGAACAAAGAGAACTACCTATGTCTACAAACAGTCACAATTTCAAGTCATTGTTGCAAAAGCATGTGTTGGGCTGTTTGTCCCCGCCTCATGAGATCTAGTCCACTCAAGACTCTGCCCTTAAGTATCTTCTTTAATAAAAAAAAAACCTTTACAAAGTATATCTCAGTTTTGCACAAAACTTTATAGTTCTTAAAGTATTTTCTAAAATCCTATTGTCATTGATCTTGGCAAGATTCTAATATGACCAAGTTGTGAGAGCAGAAATCTGAGACTCAGATAAAATACTCAAATCAATATTGACTGGCCATCTACTCATTGTGGCATGATGTGAAAGCCTGGGAATCAAAGTCAAGATGATGTGGATGATGCTCATTATGATTTTGTGAACAATGACAAGAGATCCAGACATTGACCACCAAACCCAAGTGGTGCCAGCTGAGGCACTATGAGAGCAAAGACCGCTGCTTGGGAAGGGGCCCTCCTTAGAAATGGTGACATTGTTGGGGACTAAGAGAGATTAGCAATTGCCAGGGGTCAGTTTCAAACCTTAAGAAGGGAACAGGAGGGCAGTATATGTCATCCTAAGCAAAGGGACAGCATAGGATGAAATACTGAGCTAAGGGGACATGTGTGTTCTCTGTTTCTAATGGCTGATGGTGAGGACAGCATAACAAGCTGGGCCAGGCTGTACAGTGTGTTTGGTTATGGTGGTTCATATTTCCTGTTCCTTACATG
Organism: Sigmodon hispidus; assembly: GCA_004025045.1. NCBI lineage: Eukaryota > Metazoa > Chordata > Mammalia > Rodentia > Cricetidae > Sigmodon > Sigmodon hispidus. Next base: position 55,275 of record PVIH01006160.1, on the reverse strand, counting down.
GAGAGAAGACTCATACCTCTGTTGTAGTTGTTTTGCTGTGGTGTTAGTGGTAGTGGTGGTGGTAATGATGATGGTGATAGCTGTGGTTGTGGTTGTTGATGTTGTAGTTGGTATTGTGGTTATAGTAGATGTAGTTATAGATGCTATGGTTCTTAATGAAGTGCTTCTTGGAGATGATGTGATTGCTGATGTTGTGATTGGTATGGTTGTTGATGTTGTTGATACTGAGATGTTCTGGTTGCTGAAGTTGTGATTAATACATGGTTGTTGATACTGTTATTGTAGATGTTGTGGTTGTTGGTGTTGTTACATAGGAGCCTCTTGTGAGAGGGCACAAAGGAAAGAAGAGACCAGATGGAGATATAGGGAGACTGGTAGTGGGCAGAAAATATTGCTAATAATGACTGTTACTACTCAAAATCAAAATCAACAAATTTAGCCAAGAGTGAATTGGTCATTCTATAAACTGCCTTCTTAGAAGGTAAGTGTTGATAGATTTTAGATCACTTTCACAGAGATGATGGCAAAGCAAAGGAGCAAGAGAACAGACAGGGTATGAGCTGCTTTGAGGACCTGGCAGGTGGTGGCAGTTCCCAGCCAACTATTGCAAGTGCAAGTGTGATCCTCAAGAGACAGCCCTCACATAGCACTGCAGATCTTTTCTTCTGTGCTCCTCACTTGACCCTGCCTTATAGGGCTCTGCTTTTTATGACCTGTGAGTATCAACATGGTACTCATCCAACGCAAGCCTGGAATTCCCTTTCCCTGGCCTTGGCTGTCATGCTCTGCAGACTCTGGGAACAGGAAATTATGGAATTATCATCCTCCATGACAAAGAAGCAAACACACAAATCAAATAGACAGAGAAAACTTCATAGCAAGTTCAGGCAGCCAAGGCTACATATTAGATGTAGAAGTCTCCAATAAGAAAAGACACAGAGGCCCCATCTGGAAGAGAAGGGGTATAAAGGATTTGTCTAATATATAACTAATCCCATGTTAAGTATATCAAAATACTTTTCTACAGATGATTTTTGGCTTATATATTTTTTAAAGTACCTTCACCCTATGCGTGTATGTGAGTGTTCATGTGTGTATGTATGTGTGTGCATGCATGTATCCTTTCCTGTATAATTCCCAGTGAGACTCTGCTCCCTCTCACTTTCATATCATGTTTGTAAACAATGCACAAGTCTGACTGTAATTAGCGGGCTGCTGGCTCCATCCTGTGTGAGAGAATAAACTCACTGTATAAAAGAAAGTCCTAGCTTTATCATTATAAATGAAGATCGTGTATTCCTCCTACCTAGTTATCTAAATATAGAGATTTTGGTACAATTGTAATTAAATTTTTATACTTATATCTAAAAGGAAACTTTAGAAAAGAAATTTGAGCTATTTTCATGACAATGAAACTACATATATATGAAACTAAAGATAAACATTTTTAAATAAAGCAGCTTTAAAAAAAAAAACCAGTAAAATAATGAGCTTAATTTTGCACTCAGACAAAATATTTAGGCTGCAGACATTGCATCTCTAAAACAAGGATGTGTTGTTGGTTGTTTTACTCTTTGACTCTTTGGGAGCTAGGAGAATCAGCTCCCAAATAAACACAGGGCTTATTCTTTCTTATAAAATCTCGGCCTTAGCTTGGCTTGTTTCTAAACAACTTTTCTTAAATTATCCTGAGTACCTTTTGCCTCTGGGCTTTTTATCTTTTTCTTTATTTCTGTATATCTTTTATGTCCTTCGTATTCTGTGCCTTACTGTGTGGCCGGGTGACTGGCCCCTTCTTTTCTGATTCCTTCATCCTTTTCCCTAAGATTTCTCTTTCTATTTATTCTCTTTGCCTGGCAGCTCTGTCTATCCTTTCTCCTTCTGCTTTGCTGTTGGTTGTTTAGCTCTTTATTATACCAACCAGGAGTTTTAGACAAAGTAGCACAGCTTCAAAGAGTTAAACAAGAGCAATATAAAAGAATGCAGCATATCTTTGCATCACTAAAGCAAATGTTCCACAGCATAGACAAATGTGACACATCTTAAAATAATATTACACAAGGAAGTGCTCTAAGATGGATCTGTTTTGCTCCCCCTCAGCCCAACGCCGACTGCATGGACGACTTGCCCATCGATTTTGAGGGCTCTCTAGGTGGCCCACCAACCAATCAGATCACAGGTGCCAGTGATACAACAGTAAATGAAAGCTCAGTCACTTTGGACCCTGCTGTGAGGACAGTGGGAGCCCTACAGGTGGTCCAGGACCCAGACCCTGCACCCCAGGAGGGAGAAGCCATCTTTACAACTAACAGTGAGTACTGTGTTTCAAAGCACCAACACCAGCAGAGTTTTATTGTCTCACAAGGATTAGAGAACAAATAAAGCATATCATTGTGTGATGGTTGATGTTATCAATTTGAGGGAATTTAGAATTACCTAGAAGACTAGCCTGTGAAAGAATGTCTAAATTAGGTTAGTGTCTGGGCATACCTGTGAAAAACTGTCTAGTTCAAGTTCATGGATGGAAAGACTCTCTTTAACTATGAGTGGCATCGTGCCAGGGCTGAGTCAAAAGGAAGCAGAGAGCTGAACAATAACAATCATTGATCTCTGCTTCCTGGCTGTGATGGCTTCTGACGTCAGAGAGCAGGTCAGAGAAATAAATGTCAGGGACACAACTTCCATCACATACAAGAGGACACTTGACCCTCTTGAAATACACAGAAGGTGTACCTGTGTATATAGAAGCTCGTCTCTGATCAGTGTGTAACAGACAGCTTTCCCATTGCTAGAATACTCAGTTGTACACAGCACACCTTTATTTCAGTTATTTGATTTGATTAAAAGACAGGGTCCTATTATATTGCATAAGCTAACCTCAAATGTCTGAGAAGGAGCAATGCATGAAGCTCCAGAGTTGCTTGGACTACAAGTGTGTGCTGTTGTTTATGGCACACCTTTAGACAGGCATTTGTAGGTGTTTCCTGGCTATGTCACACAGTCACTAGGTCCTGTGCTGTTCCCTGTAATTGTCATAAAAATATTTAAGTATCAGTATGAACACTGAGATTCAAGCAAAAATGTAAAGAACCTACCTACTATTTAGTCAAATATAGTAAGAGATAAAAGCCTAAGGAGTTCTAAGAAGATCAGCATACAAATGAACTGAGTTAAGTTTAAAGTGTAAAGAGTGGGTGGATAATGTAGTATTAAGTAAAGTGTATTTCTTCCTCTTGGTAGAAGCAACATATTCGCTATGGAAAAATATAAAGGCAAATTGAATTGTCTTGGGTTATTTCCATTGAAGTCATTTTTTTTTACAGATTTTTGATTTTCATAGAATCTATAAAAATAGGCCTAGATGCAAAGACTGGTATTTTTATGATTAACTATAATCTTCATTATTGGAAGTTTGAAAGATAAAAAAAAAATTCAGAGACCTAAGGTGAGTCATCACAATCCAAAAATGGTCACTTTTAATAATATGCTTTATTTTCTTTTTTCTTTTCCTTTTTTACATGTATTGTTTGGGAGTAGGGTATGCTCATGTGTCACTGGGTACATGTTGAGGTCACAGGAGAACTTCCCAGAGCTGGTTCTATCCTTTCACCATGTGGGTTCTAGGGCTTAAACTTAGGTTGTTAAGCTTGGTGGCAAGCACTATTCCAGTTGAGGCATCTCACAATGCTCTATTTTCTGATAGAGTGAGTACAACCCTGCAGATGTTAGCTGTTGGGCATCTAACTTTAGTATTCCCACAGGACTTCCAAAGAAGTAACATGAAAAGAATTTAGTATCATGCATGATTCCAGCATCATTGTGGGGGGTTTTGTTTTATTTAATTTGTTTTGTTTTGGTCTTTTGACAAAGGAGTTGTAATTTCAAACACTTGACTTTCATGGTGTAAAAATCTCAGATTGAAACTGAGCCATAGACATTTGAGATTCCCTAAAGATTAGCCCAATCCCAGTTTTTACATATTGCTCACTTGGAAGCCATGCATGTGACGTGATGTGAACGGTCTGGTAGTGTGGTACCAAAATGGAACTGAGTAATGCCCACTCAATTAGTATACTTTACTTAACCAAATCTATTTTATAAATATAAATACTTTATATCCTTTTTTCTTGTAATTGATTTTCAGAATGTGGGTTGTACTCCCTACTTCCTATGTGTTTGGATTTAGCCACATTAGAAGTGCATTTCAGTCCTGTGTGACAAATGGATTACAATATTGCTGCACACAGACAGAAAATCTCAGTACTGAAAAAAATACCTTGAAGATTGTTAGTTCCTGGCTATGTTTCTTTGTTCGGTTGTTTTGTTTTTTTGGAACAGGGTTCCTCTGTGTAGCCCTGGCTGTCCTAAAACTCACTTTGTAGACTAGAATGGCCTCGAACTCAGAGATCCACCTGCCTCTGCCTCCCAAGTGCTGGGATTAAAGGTACATGCCACCACCATCTAGTATTGTCCTTGTTTTTAGTCAGAATAAATTTTTAATTTTGCTGTACGTAAACTACAGCCCAAAGGAAGTTCCTTTGGGTATGATATAAGTTCCCTTGCAGTGAGCAAGTGGGCTTTGTGGTTTTTCTAATACTGGCATCTACTGTCACCTCAGACATCTGGGCACTAATGGACTCAGTGAGGAGCATAGAAAATCTGAGAGAACATCACCAACAGTCCAAAAACATTCAAGCCATGGGTGTATTTTAAGCCCATGTAAGAGCAAAATAAAAAGTGGGTCATTTTCTTGTAATAGAATGGTTGTTGATTGAGCAAAGGCATCGCATTACCTGCCGCATTCCTTGATTTGAAAATCTCTGGCACACTTCTCACAGACCTCAGTTAGGCCCTAGTGACAAACAAGAAAGCTTTTTCATTTGATGTGGCTAAATATCATACAAAACAAAATGGATATGAACACACCGTGAGCTAAAATCCATCCACAACAACATAGAAAGTTACAGTCTATACCCATGTGGTCTAAACCCTCCAGCTCTCCAACTGAATGAAGCAGAGGTGGAGTGTGCAGGTCAAGGCAGCCAATGATAAATCTTACTGAATGCCATGCGGTAAAAGTGTCCAACATAGGCTTGAGGCAGGAACTTACTGTTCACAATTGGTGGAAAAATCCCGTGTAGTTTCAGAAGCGAGCTTTGGTGAAAGAGAAGGCAGAATCAAATGGGCATGCCTGCGGTCAGAAGGACAACAGACAACATGAATGTTCTTGGAGAAATTCCTTTCTTAGCATAGTAACTAAATGTTGCCAACAAAATAATTTTTCTGGGCCATCTTTTTCTGATTTGTTCTATTAATTTGGATTTAACAGAAATGGACAGACAAAATGACTACAGAAGCCTTGAGGGGAGAATACCCTGCAAAGATTTTCTGGTTTTCTAACATTGTCTTTAAACAGATTTGTTAATGAACAAATTTTAATCTGCTGCCAAACGTGTTCCCATTGCACCAACTTCAGTTTCATTGGCTCTCTTATACTGTCTGATAGTTGGGATTCAATACAGGGGGTTTGCTTCTCAGTTGGGGTTCAGTGCAAAGGGCCGTGTGTATGGCAATCCTCCGTACAAGAAGAAGAATGTAGGTGGGGATATATTATTATAAATCACAAGCAAACAGCCAAATGGAGAGCTTGGTATCAAACTATCCTCTGTCCTCACATCTATACAAACCAGGGAATATGGAAAATGAAGAGCTCATAGGCATTTACAGATGGGTAGCAACAGGCCAACTGTCACCCTTTGAAGGCTGTTTTATACAGTCACTCCCAAGAGTCTGGTGAGGTAATATTTTTACTCCTCTCACTGACGTGAATGTGGAGGCCTTGAGAAAAGAAAAGATTTGACCGAAGGTCATACACTAGTGACATGTGCATCTGGAACTCAAGCCAAGCTGCTGGCCAACAATGTACAGAGGCAGGTCAGGGAGTGCATCCTGGCTTGCTCAATTTTAATTTAGCATAGTTATTCACTTCTTGCACTTCAAATCTGCCAAAAGTTCCAAACACTGTTCAGCTCCAAGTGACATTGTTGTTCCCACCCCCCTTCACATCTTCTGAGCACACAGAACTGCTGTGCTGCCCTGGGTTCAGTCTGTCTACACTTGCAGGAAGGTAGAAGCAGGTTGCCACTGGAGATGGGAAAATCTGGAATTAAGGGATCATCTTTGGCTCCCAGAAAAGGTGGAGAATGAAAAAAAAAAAACATTTGCAATGTCACAAAGTGCCTGGCTTGCAATTCTGAGGCCAGAAGGAAGGATTCTCCACCATCTACTCTCGGCGTTCTTGATGTCTATCTGTCGTCATCAACACACAACATTCCACATCACATTCTTCTCAACCTCAAGTCCTGTGGATGGGTGTTCAGATGCCCCCTCAGCACTCTCTACCTGTAGGCTTGGCCAAGTTAAACCCTTGCCTCTTACTCCCAGGGACTTGCTTCAGGTGATTGGGATTGCTTCAATTAGGGGAAAGGGTGTCATAGGAACAAAGAACAACAGAGCAAAGCAATTCCCTGAGCCTTTGGGGACTCCAGAGGAGCCAGAGAATGATGCTGAGGAAGAGGACTTACCACACCTTCCCAAACCCCCCAAGCTCCTCTTAGCATCTTCTGTGGTTTTCAGGTTTTAGGAAGGAAGAAATACATGTGAGCAAGTGCAGAGGTGAAAGGCCCTTGGCCAACTAAAATAAAATGATGGCTTCCTTCTGGGAAATGCCCTTTGCTTCCTGTCGACCTTGATCTATTGCACACACATGGCCTGTAACATTTCATGATGCATTTTTATTTTTGTTTTACTGACGAATAAAATGTGCTGCATGAATATATTGCCCCACTCACCCCACCCCACTTCTAGCCCTGGATGAGTATTCCAAAAGCTCCAGCAGTTATCAATTTCCTCTTAGGTAACTGACAATTTATAGTCTCAAATTTATGGGGCAGTGGTAGCACGTGCCTTTAATTCCAGCACCCAGAAAACAGAAGCAGGCAGATCTCTCTGAGTTCAAGGACAACCTGTTCTACAGAATGAGTTCCAGGACAGCCAAAGCTACACAGACAAATCCTGTCTCAAAACAAAAACAAACAAACAAACAAAAAATCTCAAACTCAAATCAAAGAAACATTTGTTTTCTTCTGGGCCCTTTTTATTCCAACTCTTATATCTCACAAGAAAAGACTCTATGTGATTCCTCTCTAGGGTCTCTGTGTCCCACACAGCCATAGCCAGTTGGTAGCCAGGGTTTCTTATGGTTCCCTCATTCTTCCAGGAGTGACTTTAGGACAGAGTGTAAATGCAAGTGCCCATATGCCACCATGTGCTTGGAAACCAGAGGATATCAGGGCTTCATTGTCTCCTTCCTGTCTGAGGAGGGTTCCTCTGTTAGTTGCTCCTGTGTATGACAGACTAGCTGGCCTGTGTGCTTTGGGAATTCTGTGTCTTTATCTCCCACAGACCCATTAGGGTTAGTGAGGCATGCTACCATGTCCAGTTTTTTATATGAGCTCAAATTCAGGTCCTCATTGTGTGCAGGAAATGCCTTACCCAAGATATTACTCCAGCCTTCTTCTGCTTCTCTGCCACCCACATCTCTTCAAGAGAATGAAGCAGGAAGACCTCAGAAGAGATGTAAAGAATTAGTATCTGAGTGTGTTCATACTCTTTATCTGGAAACTACAGACTTAGCTGCATCAACTATGGAATTGCTCATTTAAAAACACTTTGAGGTAGATATCTCTTTAATGGGGATAGGTACAAGCACAGGACCTACCCCATGTGTTTATATTTGTATTGCACACGTTTGTGCCACTCACACTCTTCAAATGACTCACACAACTGAAATCATGGCTGAACACAGAAATTGCAGTATTTAACGTGGTTGTGACATATCAGCTCTAGCAACTGTCACAGGGACCAGCCTGGGACCTCCAGAGACACATGCTCCAAACTAATTATGGACAAAACTTCCAAAGAGTTCATTCAGGGGCATTTAGCTTTGGAACGATTCCTGTCTCTGATTCAGGAAACCCAACTGACAGCTCTGAGGACTCTTCCTGCTGAAATGTATGTTTGCTTTTTTGTTTTTGTTTTTGTTTTCAGTAATCAGGCCAGAGGTGACATTCACTTTTCCCTAATCAGACTGTAAGTGACATTTACTTCTATTACTAAAGTCCCATGATATTTTTTAATGATCACTTGATGAATTACTTGTAATATCAGCATTGTAAATGCTCCAGGGCCTGCTCTGACCTCAATTTGAACATAAATACAAGACAACAAAATATAATATGGATTTTTCCAGGGAACTTGACCTTGACCTTTGGGAATCTAGACACCTTAGGGGGAAAGAAAATGCTAGTGTGAACAACACAGCATTATCAAGATGTGCAATTATACTTCACTGCTTTTGCAAAGTAGCTGTTTTCAGAATTCTGTGTGAGTAAAAACTACATGGCTGTGTTCAGAAATGAACACACGAAGACAAAGTGTTCCACTGTCTATGAGGCAGCTGCCTATTGAGTAGCTATATCTGCTTTTCTACCTGACATTAAAGTCAGATATGTCAGAGTAGCTGTCCCAGAGACTTGATTAATGTGCCATGAGATGATTTCCCTCAGAGCCCATAAGATGCACATTTTCCCAGGCTAGATGAACACTTTAATTTGGGTTCACATTCCACTGTGGAACACAAAAAAATCAGTCAGCAAATCTCAGATGATAGTCCACCACGCACACACCGACACCTTCTCTCCGGGAAACTGGAGAGCCACAATGGATTACTTTTGTACAAAGTGTTTGCAGGTAGAGAATCGGCTCCAAACAAGTTTCATTGTCTTTCCATGTGTCAACTCCCTAGTGCAACATCAACTATGGTTCCCCAGCTCCCCAGCTTAGTGACAGCCTCAGCAGAGGCACAGCTGTGGTCTGGAGCAGAGATCCTTGCAACCAGTACATGCCTTAATCATCAAGTACAACCAGATGGAGGCTGTCCGATCCTCCATCCACCAGACTTTCCATAACAACATTCCTCCTCAATTAAAAACACTTGCCAATCTCAAAAAGTCCACTTAGGTGAAGACTTTCCAGGGTTTTCCTGTGTTGGATGTCTGGTGCCTCTGACAGGGAAAATTGACAATCTGCAGAGTCACAAACAGCCAAAGAAAATTAATCAATTTCAACTGCAGATTGCCACTTGAAGCAAGTGTTCTGCCTATATCTGACAGACATCATCCACACAGAAGAAACTTGTTGGCTAGGGAGACTCCACAGGCAAATTAAACCTATTTGTTGCAGGGATTTTTGTCTTGGATGCTCTGAGCTGTTCATGGACAACACCATCTCTAATTTGTAATTCCTCACAATGCTATCTCACTTTTGATATGTGTCCTGATTCAGCAGCTGTTACTAGATGAAGGAGCAAGGAGCAGACTGGTACTTTCCCAAAAAAGGCCATCAGAAAGTCAGCAGAGCCCTCTGGTACTGGTTGGAAAACATGCAGGCAGGACAGTGATTCCCAAGTGTTCCAGCAGTACCAGGTATAAATGAGATGATATTTCTGTTTGCATTTCAATTGTCATATCGTGTGGCAGCTCCATTACTCAGAGAATGAGAAAGCAAGGACAGTGGAGGATGCTTTTTGAATGACGTAAGGACTGACTTAACTGGTCAGAGACTGAGAGTTCAGTAAGTCACAGAATTATAGGGGAAAGAGAATCAATAACTGCATTCCAGGAGCAGGAGCAGATACAGTAACAGATACGATGGGAAGGCTGTTAGCCCCAGGCAGGAAATTGAGCCTTATTCCTGGTTTGGCCTCTGGTTATTGCTGTGACTTTGGGCAAATCACAGCACCCTGTTTTCTCTCCAGCAATTACTCTAGTGAGCAATTCCTCAGAACAATTCCTGGCCTGTAACTCCGTTTATAGGCAGTTTCCCTATCTCAGGAGGCCATTGCATCTCACTAGAACATCTCAAGATCTTACATCCTCACCCCCAAGCTCTTTCTGTCACATTTCTCATTCAGGTACCTCTGAAGTAACCCAATAAGACCTGCACTCTCTCTCTGTGACACTTGTCATCTCTCCATCTTCAAGTAAAGTAACGGTGGCAATGACTGTATGCAAAGGCACCAAAACTGTGGCACTCTTGCCCTTGGTATGAGCCGCAGCCTTGACTCTCTCTAGAAGCCTCTGCTTACAGGGATGTTTTGCTTTTATGTTCCAAATACCAGCAGAGTTTATGTCATACATGTATATTCAATACACATATGTATATGTGGGTGTGTGGATGGGTGATAGGTGGATGATGAATGGATCAGTGAATGAATGATAGGCAAATATAGGTGGTTGATGGATGTGTGTGGGTAATGGATGGGTATATTGATGGTTTGCTTACGGTTTTTTTGTTACTGTTTTGGTTTGGGTTATTTTGTTTTGGGGGTTTGAGATTTTTTTTTTTTTTTTGGTTTTTTGATTTTTGTTTGGTGGTTTTGGTTTTAGTTTTTCAAGACAGGGATTTTCTGTGTAATATTAGCTGTCCTGAAACTCACTCTGTAGACCAGGCTGACCTCAAACTCACAGAGATCTTTCAGTCTCTGCCTCCCAAGTACTGGAACTAAATGCATGTACCACCACCCAGATGCAGTGAACTTACGGTAATCAACAGTAGTGATAGGAATTGAGGGAGATTGTATTATGGTGCATCCATTGTATTTTGCCTGCTAATGAAAAAATTAAATATATATCCTGAGAGCATTGAAGCTGGAGTACATATTGCTAGATCTAATCCTGTGGAATAACACCAGGACCCTACTCCAAAGGACACAGGTTCACAGTAATAAACTAGTTGCGAGTCATAGACACTGAGTGGCTAGTGCCTTGTGAAAATGGACTGATGATTTATTATTTATAGTTATTGATGTGGTACTTACTGCACAGCAGAAACAGGAGTAAAAGCAGCAATGAGGAATGCAGGGAAAGAGGTGGCAGCAGTGAGGGCTGCCCTGCAGAAAGGCTCCAAGGCCTAGCTACATACAAATGTCTCCAACGATCCTGGTGATGTCCTGAAACCAAGTGCTCAGAAGTTTGCAGCAAGCTGCATGACGCTCTTCAGTCTTATTTTGAATTGTCAGCCAGCACGGCTCTTAATACTTCATATTAATACAGAATAAATGACAATGACCTCACCAAGAGATAAGTTGGCACCATGTTAACTTCATGACTTTTGTTGCTGTTGATGATGGTTGTGGTGGTTGTAGTGGTATGTGTGTGTGTGTGTGTGTGTTTGTGTGTGTGTGTAGGATGCCAGATGTTCCACTCCATCTATCTCTGACTTGGCTTCTTCCCTTGATAAAGGGTCTCTGGCTGAGCCTGGAGCTAGGCTATGAGCCAGTGAGCCCCAGTGATCCTCCCGTCTCTGTCTCCTACAGCACTGAGGTTACAGGCACATGTAGGGCACACACAGCTTTTTACACGGGTATTGGGGATTTAAACTCAGGTCCTTATGATTGCATTACAATCACTCTCACTCGCTGAGCCATCTCTCCAGCCCTGAAATTTCTTTGTAGACTATTCATGTATCCCCAAAGCCTAATAGCTGTAAGCTGGATCCTAAACTGTCTGCTTGTGGGCTTGAGAGCTGACGTCACCCTCTTCTCAGACTTCTCAGACTTGCATCTAGAACCAGATCATTGGAGAATAGCTGAGATATTAGCTGCAGTCCTTATGAGCATGATCTCATTTAAAATACTGCCCTCCCCATAGCATCTCTTACAATGAAACCTCTTAGGTCATCAGCATTATCATTGCTCAACCCACCAATCAATCAGCAACCCATTAGAGTCAGTTCATAGAAAGTTAGAATGAACATGCTCTCCGTACAGAGTGCTATACTGCTTGTGTGGCTTGTGTAGTCCTAATCTTAAATGCTTAGGACCAAAGGTGTTGTGGGCTTCAGATTTTGGAAGACTCTTTGCCTATATATAAAATGGTATCATGTCTAACCGTGAAATATTTTTATGTTTTTCATATATTCCCACACAGCCTAGAACAATGTTTTCAGTGTGATTGCATCTGGCTTGTCAAATGTGGAGGTCTTCGCCTATGGCAGTATGCACATGCTCAGAAAACTACAGACTTTAGAGCATCTTGCATTTCATATCTGGGGCTTAATGATGTTCAAAACATATTTAATAGATAGTAACTCTACCAATAGCCTCAGACAGTTCTTTGAGCACACTGACCTCAGACAGCTGATGTATGAATCCACTAGTCAGTTCAGGTTGGCTAGGTCTTGGACTTCAGAGGACAACTGGAACAGAAATATTAAAATTAACATTGATATACATCTCCAAATTTAGAGCAAACAACCTGCTCTCTCTCTCTCTCTCTCTCTCTCTCTCTCACACACACACACACACACACACACACACACACACACTCACACACATTTTTTTAAAAATCTATTAAAAATACATAACTCACTGCATTCCTCTGTGGTGGCCCTTACTGTGATTCTTGCCTCCTTTTGGAATGGGAAATTTGTAAAGAACACATCTGGAAATAAAATATACCATGTTGTAATGATTTAACCAGACTCTCCTCCCCATATCTACGCCAGGCTTACATGTGGTTTTATCAGTGGGGATACCCTTTCCCTTGTGTGGACATGTCTAGAAATGTTACAATGAGTAAACACAGGAACAGACAGACTTCTTATTCCAAAAGTCTCCCAGCCCTCTCAAGAACCCAACTTTAAGTGGCACCAGGATTTCCTACCAGGCCCATATCTTAAAGGTTTCCCAACCACCTCCCCAAATCACTACCCTGGGGACCAAGCTGTAATCAGATGAATCCTAGAGATAGCATCTAAATCATTGCACTTTCTAAGTGATGTTTTTCTAAAACAAGGGTTTGAAATGAAATGCTTGGCCAAAGAGTCCAGGACAACCTCTTACCCATACCTCCTCATCTGCCTTTTATCATACCTACGCTGATGCTAATTTCACAATGGGGCACTAGAATAGGGCAGTCTCTTCCATCATTGAGGCTCTGCTTCCATTCAGCTTTGAGAATATACAAAATAAACACTAAGTGTGGTTTGTGTATTTGGATTTCTAAACCTTTTCATTGGATCCTTAAAACAGGACTTCAGATCCCCAAAGAGTGCCTTAGAAAACACAAGTAGCTTTCCGTCCTGTCGTGCCTCACTTGTGATGTTGCTGAAAATTAATTTTAGCAGACAAAATCGTTCTGTGAAGCAGAAGCTACTGACTCTTTTGTTATAGGCATTGTTCTTCTGGAACTGACTCACAGCTCACAGGTTACATCCATTTGTTTTCTGAGCGTAAATGTTAACTACTGAATTATGCTAGAAAAAGATAATGGTTTGGATAGAAAAAATACTTTAACATCCTTACATATCAAGATGAACTATTGAACCAACAGAGCAAAAGATGCCAGAAAGAATTAAGATTGGCTTTCCAATGGGCTGAGGATATGCTGGGGTGGGGGGAAGACTGGATGTTGCCCTTGCGCAGGACTGACCGGGTTTTGATTCCAAGCAGGTATGCGGTGGGTCACAACCATCTGTAACTCTGGACCCAGAGAATCTGATGCCCTTTTCTGATTTCAGGTGCCAGGCTACATGTGATGGACAGACATACATAACGTTCAAGTCTTAGTCCTAAGTGCTTTGTTGGGGCAAGAAATACAACAAAGGCTAAAGTTCTACAGGAACTGCTGTGAGATGCTCACTGGCTTTGCAGGCTTACATGTGTGCCTCAATGGTTTGGAGGATGGTTAGAGCCTAGGGAGAGGTGTGCCATGCTGAGCTGGGGAATTTTTGGTGGTGAAGGCAGCCTCTGAACTAACGGGGACTTCATCCTACTAGACAGGACACAAGGAGAAACTGTATTGACAAGCTATGACTAGGAAAGGAAAATAAAAAAATAAGACCATATAAGGGACTGAAAAGTGGCCAGAGCAGGTGCTTTCGAAGGGCTCATGGGAGAACATCAGCAAGGACACAGTCTTGTGGGTGGAGACACAGCGCTCTACTTTTTAGATTTATTCCTGTGCTCGGAAATGTTTTAAGACCTTCAGACCCCTCCTAAATAAAATTGCCTTTGGGTCACCATGAGACCTTTAAAAGCATCAAATTCTAATGATGCAGAATCTTTTACATTCATTTAGTGTGTGTGTGTGTGTGTGTGTGTGTGTGTGTGTGTGTAACACAGGGTATAATGTAGATCTCAAGGATTAAGCTTAGATGGTCAGACTTGGTAGCAAGAATCTTTACCTGCTGAGCCTTCCCTCCCCACAATGACTCAAGCCGGAGAAAAATCTAGAAAACATCCTATCAAGCAATAGTTTTATTTTATATGGAAAACCACAAAATGACAATCTCTGTTTTTAAATGCTATCTGTAATCTTAGAAACCAATGGAGACTTATTCTGGAAAGATAGTAATTATTTCCAAGGAGGAGAAAGGGGGGAACACATGTATGAAATCTTCATGGAGAAGAAGACTTTTATGTCTTTAAAAGTTTCTAACTGCTGGGCAGTGGTAATACATACCTTCATTCCCAGCACTTGAGAGGCAGAGGCAGGTGGATCTCTGAGTTTGAGGCTAACCTCGTCTACAGAGAAAGTTCTAGGACAGTCCAAGCTACACAAAGAAAACCCTTATTTAAAAAAAAAAAAAAAAAAAAAAAAAAAGAGTTGTTAGATTTGTTAGATGAGTTAGAAGGCCAGCATTGAGCAGGACACTTCCCTACATCAGGAGAGCAACACATCTGTTCCAAACACTGTCAAGATAAGGAACAGCTTCAGATCCATCATTGCCTCCATAACCTCCATTTTACCAAAGCTGTTTTTAAAGCTAGTCTGTGTTCTGTGTATCATCTGAGTAGACTGAGTGAGTGAGACATCAGGTAGGTCAGATCCCTCAGCCTTACCATCCTGGTCACAAAGCCAAAAAGCAGAAGACACAATAGACCTGAGGAAAAGTGGCTTGCATCTGCAAGGCCACAATGAAGGAAAGCCTCATGACCCAGAGAAAGCTCACCCCCCCACCCTGACCCCCACCCCCACGTCCTAACCATGATGAACTCTAACTCATGTGTGATTCCTCAGTTATTACCCAACTCCATGGCCAAGAACAGCCTCTGCAGGGGAAAATGTTGAGTGCAAGTTCAGATTGTTGTACACACAAAGACGTAGAAATGCTTGTAAGCCAGAAGAATGGGCTAAGCTGTGGTTTTATGACACTCATAACTGGCCTGCTGCTCTGCTGTACTACATTTTTCAAGAAGATATATAAATATATCCAACTGTATCACTTTCACACTGAGACATTAACTGTACTCCAACCCAAAACTTCAGGCCTCTTGTCTGTAGTGAAGACTAAGACCATCCACACTCAGAAGCCTTTGTTCTGACCAGGTAACCTAGTTAACCACTTGAGGGTTGTGTTAGAACCAGTCAGAGATGGACTAAAAGTATATGTGAGAGGGGGAATAGAACAATGCTGGGCTGTACGTAAGATCTGCTGTCTCCATGCCTTTAAACAGCCTTCTCTGTTTTTTCTGGGGAGAGCAGGTGGTCAGAACAGTCAGAAATTTAAGATACCCCGATCTTAAAGTGACTTTGGCAGTTTGAACAGATAGCTGTAACCTGATCCCTGCACATAACTCATGTTGGTGTTGATTCTCCAGTTTTGCACTGAAGTCTGTAGCTTGTATTTGTTTATCCACCTTGTAAGGATTCTGAACTTCAAAGATCTTCCAATTAAATACTTCATTGTCTTTAAAAACGCTGTGTAAGAGGGCATGTGCCTATTTCTGTCCCTCCATCTCCAACCATTCCTGGAGCAAAGCAAAGGATCCTACTTTGGCATGTTCTCGGACTTGGCCTTTAAACCAGACTTTGTATTCCACCAGAGCCCTGTTCTCTAGTTGCTTCTGGCTCCTCTGCTGTGCTATCACATAACAGGGTGGCAAGAAAGGGGGAGGGGTGTGTGACTATCATGCAGTAAAGATCTCTTTATGAAGTGTGGGTACACTGACCTACATCCAACAGCACTGAAGAAACACGCTACAGAACCAGTAGGACAGTGCTAAGAGGGAAGGCTCAGCTCAGCTGCTACCACACTATTAAGCAAGGAAGGAGCCAAGGAGGTTTAATTGAAAGGATGAATGCAGGTTCTCAGTAAGTATATTACAACAATGTAATGACAAGATCTGTACAAGTAGCATGGCATATGCTAGACAGTGCCTGTGCGCACAAGCACTGAGGATTAAACCTAGGGCCTTAAGCATGCTAAGCGTATGCTCACCACTGACCTTCATTCTCCTGAAGTACTTCTGGAAGTAGCAACATAGTATCATCCATGTACATTAAATGAAGTGACATTTCAGCCCATCACTCAAATCCTTCCCCAGTCTGAGCTCAGCCTACCTTTCTCTTCCCATTGCACACATTAACTAAGACAAAGACAGAAAAAAGACATGGCTCTAGGCTTCTCAAAATAGAGAAGGCCAATCAAAGTTCTTCTCAAACTTCCTCCCCCCAAAAACACTGGAGAGGACAGCACAGCTTCAGCTCCCAACTCAATGAAGCATCTTTACCCTGATACCAAACACAGACAATGCCAGGAATGGATTTCAAAAACCAGTGTTCTTCATGTTCATTCATGCAAAAGTCTTCAAAATGTTATTACATATAATCCCCTCATAGGGACACATATGATGCACCTTTCCCAAGCAGAATAGACAACTCTGAAAAGAGGTTATACAAACAGTCATGTAGTTATAAAGATCTTCAGCATTAATTCATTGTGAGGAAAAAACACATAAAACCATCAAAGCATAATCACCCTAAACCTATTAAGATGACCACTGTCCAAGTTTATTGTTGTTGTTGTTGTTGGCTAGGGTAAACTGTTGGTTGAAATGTAAATTTGTACAACAGTATGGGAATGCATATAGATTCCTCAAAAATAATAATAAATTAAAAAATTTAAATTATAGCTGTGTTTCATCTGGGCATAGGTGTAAAAGGACTGAAGTCAGAATCTCAAAATTCCCTTATGTTAGGGATAGACAGACAGTTGAGCAAGTAAAGCACAATGTACAAACAGGAAAACCAAAGTCCACACCCCAGAACCCATGAATGCCAAGTGAGCATGACAATCCACCTGTGTCCCAGCACTTGAAAGGCAGGGACAAGGATACAAAGCAAGCTCCTGCTTAGACTAGCCAAACCCGGGCACTGAGTCCAAGAGAGAAACACTGCCTCAATATATCTACCCCAGAAGACACTCTATCCACCTCCACTTATACACATGTGTATCACACATGTGCATGTTCATGTATATGTATGCCCACACATGCAAACACATGACTAGAACTCAAGAAAATTCTATATGCACCACTAATATTCATCACACTATTCACAGTAGTTAAAAGGTAAAGCTAACTTACATATTCATCTATAAATGAATGAACATACAAAATTTAATTGAGCTTTTTGTTTGTTTATTTGTTTGAGTCAGGATTTCTCATGTAACTACCCTGGTTATAAGAAAATGTAGTTTATGGGTCAAGTGTGATATTATTTGGCCCTTAAAAGAAGATAACTCTGTTTGTGGTACAGCATATAAGTTAGAAAGCAAACTGACCTATAGTCATTATTATTCATGCAGGCATGTGAAACTCCACCCAGAAAACACTAACCCTGACCCTGACCCTGATCCTGACCCTGACCCTGACCTTAACCCTAACCCTAACCTAGCAATGTCTGAAGAGATTTTGACTGTCACAGCTGGCACTAATCAATTCAGTTGACAGAGACCAAAGAAGCTGTGAAACATTCTGTAGTTTGCACGGCGTCTCTCACACAGAAATACCCACTCTACAGTTCACACTGTCTCCCACACAGAACTACCTACTCTACAATTCACACTGTCTCCACACAGAACTACCCACTCTACAGTGCACACTGTCTCCCACACACAACTACCCACTCTACAGTTCACACTGTCTCCCACACAGAACTACCTACTCTACAATTCACACTGTCTCCACACAGAACTACCCACTCTACAGTGCACACTGTCTCCCACACACAACTACCCACTCTACAGTGCACACTGTCTCCCACACAGAACTACCCACTCTACAGTTCACACTGTCTCCCACACAGAACTACCTAGCCTCAACTAACAATTATTATCAAAAGACCTTAATATAATTTTCAGAACTAGATCTTACTGAGGTCAAGGAGAAATAGGACTGGCTAAGAGTGGCAGAAGAAAGTGTGGTAGAGACAGAAATATTCAAGTTGGTTTTGTTGTTGTTGAAAAGATCTGGACATGAGTAGAGGCTGCACAGTGCATCCATTGTCAGAACCACAAAAGTTCAGCTAATCCTGCTCTTACGTGATCTAACTTGGGGATGGATGGATGGATGGATGGATGGATGGATGGATGGATGGATGGGTGAATGGATGGCTCAGTGGTTAAGAGCACTAGCTATTCCTCCAGAAGACCTGAGCTTGAATCACAGTATCCACTTGGTGGTTTACAACTGCCTGCCACTCCAATTGCAGTGAATCTAATGGGTTCTTCTGAGCTCCATGGGCACCAGGTATAAACATGATGCAGAGACATACAGGAGGCAAAACACTCATCATACACATAAAAGTTTCTTAAATTCAAATATATTCAAATTACCAGAGGCAAATTGTGCTTCAAGGAAAATTGATTTACCTAATATATAAACATTTAAACCTTAAACTTTATTATTAATGATAATTAAAGATGAGTGCTGATGGTGCGTGCCTTAAATCCCAGCATTTCTGAGGTACAGATAGGCAGATCTTTTTGAGTTTAAGGCTAGCATGGTCTGTAGATTAAATTTCAGGACAGGCTGGAATTTACTCTGTCTCAAAAATAATAAATAGTAATAAATTATAATTAAATATTTTAGAAGAATAAGAAGGCAAAGGGCACAGAGCTCCACATAAATCCACTGTTTACTGCTAGAGCTATTTCTCCTGCTGGGGAGCTCACCAGCCTTGCTGCCCAGGAGGAAGGAACTTAGTGTCCTGCTGCCTCTGACCCCTGAGTCACACCGACTGCAAGCCACCTTCCTTGTTCTGCTACCTGTCAATCCCCTCAGCTAAGAGGAAGCTGGTTGGTGAGGGAGTCTGAAAAATGTAGTTCACAGGCTCTTAGGCCACCCTTTATCTCACCTCTTTACACCCTACTGCCCCACACCCACACCTATCCACACACCAACCTCCCCATATCCACCTCCCTATACCCACCTCCCCATACCCACATCCCCACACCCACCTTCTGACAGTTTTAACTTTTTCATGCTCTTTTATTTCAGTCATGTTCACATCTTGTGAAACTTTCATCCACCAAATAAATGTCTTGTGTTTAACCCTTACGTTGTCACTTTGCAGATAATAACTACTGCTCGTGGGGCAGCTACTGACAACATAAACGTTCTCTAGGTTTCTCTGTGTGCCCTGCAAAAGTGTAGTGAGGGCCTAAGAAACTAGAAATTAAATCTCCCCTTCTGTCACATGGTAAAGACTCAATGACTAAGTTGCCAAAAAGAAGCCAGTAGAGTCAAAACAATTGGACAAAATTTCTCTTGCTGGTTAAACTGTCTCAAAGAACAAAAAATGGTAGGGAAGAGCTCAGGGCAAAGTGAAGTCCTGGTTATGTGATCTAAATCAATATACAAGCTTTCAGGGCCCCCAGCCTTACCCAGGTAAGTCCAAGCAGAGACTCTGCTTGAAGCCTGCCTGTCTGAAAACTAGAGAAGTCTTCCTCACTGAGGCTCATGTGAGCATACTTAGAACCCTGCATCAGGAATTTAGAAGGTGAGATGTTTCAATTACATCTGAATAAAGTTCAGAATTAGTTGGCCCAGTGGGTGACTTTGAATTGTAAGCCTGGAATGTATGGTTCCCAGTGCTGGCTGAGGATTATTGGGAAAACACGTGGGCCAGGAAGGCTATGTCTGCAAGTTCTGCCATTTGGAAGGCACTGCTGCCAACAGCACTGGCAGGGCTGAGATTCCATTCTCATCCCCTTCTAGGTGCCTGACATTGGACAAGCTGACTTCATTCATAACATGATTCACTTGTAGAGAAACCCAGCACCTCCTTCAGCATGAAGATAATAGAACATTCATACCTCCCACAGTGCCTCATACAAGTGATATGGCCTGTCAGACTGTGAAGTAGCCTCTGAGAGAACAGCTCAAAGGCAGCCCATCACACTAGAAACAAAGGTCACTTTAACATGGTTGACACCAATGCATTATACATTTGCAAAGTGCTGAGAATAGGTTTTAGAAATTCTCTAGGTGATGGACACATCAGGCAGCATATCAGATAATATGTATGCTAATTATTTTGATATAGGTTTGCACCACAATGTATACATATTTCAAATTATTTTGTATTATATACATACAATTTTATAGAGTTAAAATTTCATTGTCTATAAAATAAGTGGCAATATGTTTTAAATTAAAACAGAGAAATTAAAAAAAAAAAAAAAAACAAAGGACACTTTAAAAATCCTAAGGCAAAGGGTGCAAAAACACATACTTTATTATAAAAGGCACGGGTGTCTGAAATCTAATTCTTCCCTTTAAAATTATCGTAGAGAAAACTGAAGAGGAGGAAGCTTGATGGGAACCAAGTTCGGATCCCCAGCACCCAGTAATAATCCAGGCATGATAGCTCAGGCACCTCAGCACTGGGAAGTCAGAAACAGGGAGATCCCAGAGGCTCTCTGTCCAGACAGTGAAAACAGCGATCTCCAGGTTTCCTGAGAGAGGCCTTGTCACAAAAACAAGGTGGAAAAGTGATTGAAGAAGATACCTGATGCCAACCTCTAACTTGGGCCCAAAAGCTTGACCACACACATATACAAACAAACACCAGAGAACAACAACACACACACACAGAACTCGAGAGACAGAGAGAGATAGAGAGAGACAGAGACACAACACACACACACAAACTCACTCACACACACACTCACACACTCACTCACACGGGTAGGGGAGAAGGAGTATGGGGAAAAGTATCCAGGCCCTGTTGCAGCCTGAAGGAGCCTCAACAGCATGAGGAAGCTGAAAGGAAAGCAACATTATAATTCAGCTATTCTGGATGAAAGGCCCCGCCTATGGTGCTCTTGTATAATTCAGGGCTGATGGAAGCATGTCCTAGTTTCCATCAGTAGCAGTGGACAGAAGATTTCATTTATTCTTTGAAATCTCATTTTTCAAGAATATGAAGGAAAATAATGTGATACAGACCAGAAAATAATGTGATACAGACCAGCCCCAGCATGTGGGCACCAAGCTGCTAGGGAATTGGAACATCTAGGAAGGGGAGTTCCAGTCACCACCACCTTAGTTTCTTTCAAAACAGAGTACTTATCCCCAGAGTGGTATTTGATAATTCTAACAGAGGGTGGCTCAGTGCAGTCTGCTACTGCCCTATGCGGCTTCGCTAAGGCAGCAGCAGAGTAAACACCAGTCCTGTGAGAAAGAAACAGTTACCCTGGGGAAAAGTAAGAGCCTGAAAACTGTTACAAGTTAACAGAAGAATTAGCCAGTGGGGTGTAAACCACAGTGGGCATTTTAGAAACATGAAGTGGGAGAGATGGGGTCAGGAAGTAAGAGAGCCCTCCCCTCCGCTCTTCCAGAAGTCTAGGCTTTGGTTTCCAGAACCCACACCAGGCTTGGGGAAACTGGCACCCTTTTCTGGTCTCTATAGGCACTGCTACACAGTGTGTGTGTGTGTATGTGTGTGTGTGTGTGTGTGTGTGTGTGTGTGTGTGTGCATTCAAGCAAGCTCACACGTACACATAAAAATAGTCTTCAAAAAAAGACAGCTGCTCAATAGCTTCAGTGCCATGTTCTCTAGGAAAACAGAGTCTCTCTTGACTCACTCTTGTTTGTGGGTTCTTCAGGGATCTGGGGAAATACTTATTTGTGTATATAATCACAAATCTGTGAGGTTTTTAATTTTCAGACCCCCTGAGATCCCACTAACTCCCAGGTTAAGTACAGCATAGAATATATTCAAGTTTATGGACTCTGGAGACAGAAAATGGGGCATCTATTCTGGTTCCAAGTATTATGGAGAATTCTTAACCTTCTTGAGGATTTTATTTTATAGTCAAAAACATAAAATGGTAACCAGAAGTGGTGCTGCACACCTTTAATCCCAGGTTTCAAGGGATAAGGAAAGGCAGTTTTCTAGAATTTCCAGGCCAGCCAGGGCAATACAGTAAGAATTTACCTAACAACAACAGAAGAAAAATGATTTTTAAAAAGGTAATGCTTCTGTGTCCTGGGCTAAGTGTGAGTACTAAACTGTAGGATCTCTCTGAAGTGCTCATCATGGCTCCTGGCATATAGCAAGTTCTCACTAGCCATTGATATTGTAATTTGACATTTCTAATAATAAAGTGCTGTAAAAGCTGTAGAGAAACTTCAATTTTATTTAAATTGCACAAACCTTTTCCAGGTACCTCACATTTCTAGAGGAAGTGATCAGACACTGAAATGTATTCAGTGGCCCCCTAGTCAGAGACCTGATACAAAGAGTCAGACAAGTTCAACTCTCTTAATTCACCACATGCTGTTATGACAATACCAGCAACAGAAACAATTATAAACAATGTGTTTCTTTAGCTCATGATTCTAGAGTCTGGGAAATATGTGACTAAGGGACCCCATATGGTGAGAGTGGTCTTGCTGTTAACAGCAATAGAAGAGTCAATGAACATGCCTAAGACAAAGAGAGAAAACTGAGCCTGGCAAGTCCTCTGATCAGGGATACACTTCCCCAGTAATGATGTTAATCCTTTCATAAAGACAGAGTCTCATGACCTGATGAACTCAAAGGCCCAACGTTCAACACCATCCCACAGGCCATTGAATTTTCAACCTGAAAAGGCTAATACGGATGGGTGGTGGAGGAGATCTCCAGATCTCCCTTCCATTTTCAGAAGAACCTTGGAAAGAACCTTGGCCATCAGCAATGACACTGTTAGTAGAGAATTACAACAAACCCACAGCAAAAATCAGCTTTACTCTTTGGGCGACATTTTTCCCTATTAAGTAGAGGGATTTAAACCAAAGATATTAATCACTTGTGGCCATATGAAATTAATAAATCCCACTACTAAAAATGTCTTGGTTGATCATAGTTAGACTACTGTTATACTGAGTGTAGGTTGTGTAGGTTGTGTAGCAGTCACCAAGCTCTGTCTAAACTGGCATTTTCTGTTCTTTTGAACCCAGAAGTTCTCAAGCTGTAGGTTGCCATCCCTTAGAGGTCGTATATCAGATATGTGGCATCACAATTCCTAACAGTACACAATTACAGCTATAATGTATCAATGAAATAATTTTGTGGTTGGGGTCACCACAAAATAAAGATCCGTATTAAAGGGCTGCAGCATCTGGAAGGTTGGAAACCACTGCTCAGATATAATGATCTGTTACAAGTACATTTATCATACATGGCAAGAGTCAAGGCTGGAGTTGAAGTGTTGGGGAGCCACTGTTAAGTTTACCCCATGACCCAGTCATGCAGAACCTCTTGTCAATGTCTGTGAATGTTACCTAGAAAGGAGGGGAAAGGTCAAAGGAGCATGTTTAAGGTAAACTGAGCAAAGGAACTCATACTATTCCCCTAATCTTCCTCTTGTAGAACATTATGGAGAATTAACCTTCTGTACTGCTTTTTGTTAGTTTGTCATGTTCCTGTGGCCACACACCCCATCTGATGTAGGCATGCCTACCTTTAAAATCCCCAACCACATGGGAACTCTATCTTTTTTTCTTTCTCTCTGGCCCCTAACCTTTCTCTGCTATCTTCCCCATCTCCCCATTAACAAACCTAATATGGCTCCCTTGGCAGCGTGCTGGGAATTTTTTCATGCGCAAAATCCTAACAGCTGTGTCCTCTTCTAAATATGAGATTTCAAACTTGGGTATGAACACAAGCCAGGCAAGTAATGAGGGCCAGAAAATAAGACTGCTTGGTGAGTTTATTTACCCAGGGCCTGTGAGCCTGTCTAATGGGACAGTGGTGGCCCAGTCTTTACCAATGGTGTCTGCCAGAAAAGTAGGCACAAGTTACCAGATTATTCTTTTGTTAAGAAAAAAAAATCCAGGTAAAAATTTATACTTAAAATATCCCAACTTCCGGCCTGGCATAATGACACACACTTTTAAACTCAGCACTCAGGAGGCAGAGGCAGGCAGATCTCTACAGAGTGAGTTCCAGAGCAGCCAGAGAATCATAGTGAGACTCTGCCCTGAAAAAACAAAATTATAAGCAAAAAAAAAAAAAAAATACTCTTTTAAATATTGTTAACTAGTTCTCAATTTTTAAAAGCATTGTATATCCAAAGAAAATGTCTCAAAGAAACTCCAGGTTGCAGTCCCTTTTCTAGATTTTAGGGCTCCCGGGAGATCTTCTACCCTACAGTGTCCTCTAGGCAAGTTCACTTGTTACAATAGCTTTAACACAGCCATCCCTTCTGTAAACTACCTGCACATCTCCCTTGGAGGTCCCACACGCCTCCCCACCCCCCCCCCACACACACACACGCACACATCCAAAGTTAAGTACTCCATCTTCTCTTCCTCCCATCCTTTCCACCCCTGCTCTTTGACTCAGGAAATGCTGCTGTAACTGCTCAAGAAATGTAACTCTTCCGCACTTTCTGTTTCTTGCTGTCTCATTCTAGAGGATGGCTTCTCTGCTAACCCTTCCTATCACATCGTTCTTTGGCGTTTCCCCTTTCCTCCATCTCATGGGCACAAAAAGCCACCCACACTCACCAGTTTTTCTGCAATACTTTCCCAGATTTTTTCTGCATTGTTCTGCCTTTGCCTAAGTGAACTCCTAAAATACTAAGAATATCATATTACTCGCTGCTTAAAATCCCTCCATAGCTTCAGAAGATGTGAAAACAAAAAAAAAGAATGTGTATCGTGTGGCTATTATACATCTGTGTCAAATGTCAAATGGAACCAAAGTTTTTAAATGAAATAAAATTAAAACAGCACATCAGAGGTTTGTATTAAATAGAAGGCTACATTACTTTTACATTAGTTTTGTGGGGCATTTTTTTTTCAAAGGAAAGAGGCAAAGTCAATGCATGTTTGTGCTGCTGGTAGCTATGTATATTAGTACCAACAAAGAAAACCTTTAAAACGTTTATTAACTGAGGAAGCTCCCATCTGTGCTGTGGGCACAGTATAAATATCTGTTTAGATTAAAGAATAAAATTCTGTTAGGTTCAATTCAAAGCATGAGAAATACTAAAAAGTGATTTAAAATTCTTCAGATCATTTTTTAAAATAATTTAACAGAAACTGATAGTGAAATCGTGCGATGTTATAACATGGAAACTGAATCAACTACTTTATACAAATCTTTCTTATTGATTTGTGGCCGCCTTTGCCTTGAGTTTCTAAGGAAAGTATTTAATTTCCATGAATTTAGCAGCCCACAACTACAGCAGCCCTTGTGACCCTCCATGCATTTTTAAACATGCAGTTCACACATTCAGATTTAGAGAACACTCCTGTGAGTCTGAAGCCATAACGTCTGGTGGCTGCAGGGACTGGAGCAAAGTGAGAAGCAGCTGCCTCTGTGATGTGCAAACTCTGCCCCTGGGTGGGTGAACTCTTCCTGGGTGGGCTAGTGCTGACTATAGCACTGCAGTGATTGTCTCTTTCTTTGTACTTACTTTTTGGCTAAAGTCATAGAAAAAAATCATGAAATCAATCTATTAAACTATTTGGTTGATTTGCCATGGAACTGTGGGTTGAAAAACTTGACTTATGAGCTGGATTAGTTGATCACCATTAAGAAAAAGGGTTGAATGTAATACCTGCTGAGCAGTAGGGAAAGTCTGAGTGGAAGCCAGCCAAGGCTAAATAGTAAAATCCTGTCAACAAATAAAATTTTGTTTTTTAAAAAAAGGAGAGTGGCTGGAGTGGAGGGAAACAGGCTGTTGATTTTACAGTGCTGTAATTAGACAAACACCTGAGATAAACCAACTTTAAAAATAAAAAAAGGCTTATTTTGACTCCTAATTTGGTCTGTGACCACTAGACCCTGTTGCTATAGACCTGTAGCAGCACCATGTAGCGTGGTGGATGAGCAAGTGTAACGGAGGAAGCAGAGAAAAAAAGTTGAAAAGATCTCCTTCGAGGACACACTCACTTAGGTCTAGAACCCCATCCACTCTCTTCTCAAAGGTCCCCCACCTTCCAGCAATGCCAGAGAATGGAGGGAGGAAGAGAGGACGCTGGGGTATAACCCTCTGTGTAATTCTCTTTTGTTGCTGCTATGGGTGTGGTGGATCTGGAGTAGCTTGGGCTGACCTCAGATTCCACATCCTCTGTCCAGATTCCCAAGTGGGATGATGAGCAGGAACCATCCCTGTCCACTTCCAGTTTCATCTCTGGGAATGAAAGGACCAGTTTTCACTGTACCTCTAAGAATTGATTTCTCCACTCATGTACACATTTACTAGGAAAGCAATAAGGCTTTTACATTAAGAAAAAATAAAAGTGATTAGAAAAGTTAAATATATATTTCACATTTTAACTTGCTTTTTTCTCACTAGTAATTCTATTGAATTGATAATCCATTATTTATGAACTACAGAGTTAGATTGTCATCAGTGTATATGAAGTAGTTAGAAAGGACTGTATTTTCAGCCCAAATTCTCAATTTAATGGTCAATTAAATATTAATCCTGGAGGATGAAGGTGACCCAGATCCACAAAAAGAAGCAGAAGCAATTAGTAATAGTGAGACTAGACTATGCCTGGATC
Source organism: Sigmodon hispidus (assembly GCA_004025045.1). Lineage (NCBI taxonomy): Eukaryota > Metazoa > Chordata > Mammalia > Rodentia > Cricetidae > Sigmodon > Sigmodon hispidus. The sequence goes on along the minus strand of PVIH01006160.1, from coordinate 28,358 downwards.
CAGTTTTCATAGACACATACACTGACAGACAGCTGAGCTATGGTCTCTCATACCTGATGGAGGTCAAGTTTGAATGGGTTGTTTTATAAAGATTTCAGTGAATACCACTGTCTTCGAATACTAAATATTTATATTTCCCAGAGATTTCTTCAGAGTTGTGGGCTAGCCAATGGTCTGCTTCATCACCACGAGATCTGTGCATGAACAGATCTGGGATATGTCAGAGCTCAATCCTCAGGTGGGATGATCCATGTGAAACAACCCACTCCTCTAAGGCTGAATCCTCAGATTCTATGACTTCATTGCTTCTCTTTGTCTCTAATTTTAAAGTGTCTTGGAACCCCACCCCACCTGCCATGCAGTGGCATGGATGATGGAAAGATGCCCTTCTCATACACCCCACTAGCCTGTGCCCTCATTGCAGGTGAGAGAGTGGATCCCAGAACCATGAAAGTAAGAGAACCAGCCCTGACCTACACCAGCTACAGCACACAGGAGAGCAGGCCCTGCGTCCTGCTTGGACAGCACACTGAGCGGATCCACCCTGTTGTTGGGATCCCAGTGTAAACCAGCCCTGAGAGTGTGAGAACAGAAGAGCTGATCCTGCCCTTCTCTCTCTCAAATGGTGCCCGCCCCCCCAGAGCAATCAGGAGATCGGGCTCTGAATCTTGTCTGGACAAAACAGTAGATCTGGCCCTGATGATATGAGTAGGGGAAGGATGCAGGGTGCAGATCTGAGGACAGAAGGACCAGAGAACTGGTCCCTCTCCTTGCTGTAGGCTGCAGAGGATGAGCTAGCCCGGGCAGCACTGGAGAGCCTACAGCAGTAGGGTAGTAATGATGTTGTGGTTAGTGAGCTAATCAACCAAGCTACCATCCAGGCCCAGAAACATTTCAACATCCACCTCATCTATGAACTGTGGGAGCAGGTGAAGGGGACAGACCTACAGATCCAAAACAGTAGGATCTCCAGGACACAGGACAGCAGGGTATACAAAAGGAACGCCAGTGAGAGCCCTGAGGCTGGGCTGCGTGTAGCTGGCGGTGACATCACAGGCCTCAACCAGACCAATGGTTCTTTGCAAAGAACACTTGCAAGTAAAAATGTATGGACAAAAGGCTTTGCTGTGTGATCACATGCAGCTTCCCTGACAAGATTTCTCTCTCTCTCTCTCTCTCTCTCTCTCTCTCTCTCTCTCTCTCTCTCTCCTCAAATTTTATTTTATTGAGGGGATTGCAAGAACACAGATTGTATACAAAGGGACAGGAAATAAATGGGATCAAGATACATGATGTGAAAGATACAAAAAATAAATAAAAAGAAAGTTGGGGTTTTTTTAAGGTGATCAGACTAAAGGGTAAATAAACTGTGGGTCTCAATGGACCATATTACAGCTTCCACATCAAGATTCTTCTTTCTTTTTTGGGGGGGGCAGTTATCTCTTTGCTTTGTTTGGTTTTGATTTTTCTTTTAAATTGGTTTGGGGGATTGCAAAGGGAAAGCACAGACAGGAAGATAAGTGGGATCAGGATACATGATGTGAAATCCAAAAAGAATCAATAAATGTAAAAATTAAGTGTCTCAGAAATTCACTACTGTTGTTAAACACATACATTTTCCTTTCCTGTCCTCAGCATGGAAAATAGCATCAACAAGAGCCAAAGCAAAAGTATTATAACTGCCATGAGTCTTTATTCCTTAGGCATCTTTATTGGTCTTTAATTGCATGATTTTTCCACTGTAGCAGGGGGGCGGGGAGGTGGGGGGATAGAAAGTATAAGGCCTTGGATTACTGCTGCCCTTGGGTAGCTCTTGAGCCTTCCCACATACTCTAAGCCTGGTTTTGCAGTTCATTCATATTTAATATCTTCCGATGTCCGCCTGCCCCCAACAGTTCCCATCACTTCCTGCCGTCTGTGCATACTGTGACTGTTACTTAAAAGATTATTCCATTTTACTCATCTGGCTAAAGTACAGATTATCCTTGGGACTGTTCTGACATCACACCCTATGGCATACATCTTCTTTGGCCCAGCATGTAGTTACATAGCCCCCTCCCTTTGTCCGTACCTGTCCATCACCCACCAGAGCAAATATTCTATGGCTCTGTCTGCCTACTGGACAGGATGCTCCTTGAAGTGCTGAGTTGTCCTGTTCTCACATGTACAGCAGCTCGCATAACTATTAACTTCTAGGAGGGACTCAATACATCCTGTGGGATGTATACTCATTCCCAAGTATTTAGAAATAGATCAGAAAAAAAGAAAAATCAATATAAATCCTAAAGCTTGGTTAGTCTACACTACAGAGTGAGATTTTGTCTCAAAAGAGAGAGACAGAGACAGAGACAGAGCCCAAAGTGAAAATGCCTCCTCAGGTTAATGTTTTTTAGTTCTTAGTTCCTTGTTTCCGATTATCAGTCTTGCAGCACACAAGCTTTGAGTACTTCTGCTTTCATTTACAGTATATTGTACACAGAAAATATCATTAAATGTCTAGTCATGTAACAACAAACTCTTGGAAAAGTTCACTTAGATGCTTATAAGACCAGTATCCATTAGGAGTTGCATTGTTTTTGAGATACTTTCTGTTACTGGACCTTGTTACTTACCAAGTTTTGATGCTACAAATAATGCTTAAGTGAGTATTTTTGCACTTGTAATTATTGTTCCTTCAAGAATTCTGAAAATAAAATTATTAGGTGAAAATTGTGCAACTCTAATGGAAGAATACAGTGGAAGAATGGTCTCTGGAGACTGGGAGGGGACTGGGAGGGGAGGCAGAAAGAATTTTAATAAGGGCTCCATAGTCACAGTAGAGAAATTAGTTCTGAGTTTCTTAAAATAGACTGGGGTAACTGCTAGTTAAAACAGTATGTGATATATTACAAAATGAGGAAAGAAGTAAAATCCCCAGATATAAGAAGGATTAATGTTTGAAGATGTGGAAACATGTATTACCTTGATGATTATACACTATGTACATGTATTGGGTGATCATAATGTGCCATACGGAAGAGGTACAAATACTAAGCCTAGGTTTAAAAAGAAAGCTTTACATTTCTATTTGCAATGCTTCAAGAAATGCATCTCAGTGTACTCTCAATTCTAACATTATCTTTTTTCAAAAATGAGGCTCACATTGGCAAAAAGGAACACTTCACTTTGACTTCTATTCTTCAGGCATCTGGGTTATACTCTCCTGTGCTTGTTTTTCTGCTGGATTATCTTCCTAAATGACTTAATAGCTTTTGCTTGGTCAAGAACACAATTCTGAGACCAAGGATCTGGCAAGACTGAGATTCTGGGTTCAATCCCCAGTGCCCACATAGATGCTATATGCAATGGGATGCACTTACAATTCCAACTCCGGTGCAGGGGAGAGAGGAAACAGGACTCCGGAGCCAGCTACTCTTGCCTAGTCAACAAGATCCAGAGATCCGCCTCAAATAAGGAAGGTAGAAAGTAGCTGAGCTATTGATGTTGACCTATTGCCCCCACATGTACACACACTGTGCGTGCACATGTTTGTGTGTGTGTGTGTGTGTGTGTGTGTGTTTGTGTACATACACCAAATCATAATCTCTATGAGATGTTTGATGATCTCCCTCTAATATATACCATAGGTATTAATCCTTATTTTACCATTTAAACTCAGATCTATGAATTACTCTATTTTCTTGCCTTCTTAGATATATCAGATACACATGTTTTACAACTCAGAAACACACTTTGTTATTGTCTCCTTTTCTGCTGCCTTGATACTGACTAATGCGGCCTGGGGGAGAAAGGTTGAATCCAGCTTGAGAGTCCTGGTGACAGTCTATCATTGTGGGGAAGTCAAGGATGCAGGAACCTGGAGCAGCTGGTCACACCCATAACCAAAAGCAAAGAGAGAATGTTTGCTTGTGGTCAGTTCACACAATTCAGCATTCCCAGCTGGGGAATGGTGCTACCCATGGTGTACCAGTCTTCTCACCTCAATTAACAATTAACATGATCAAGATAATCTCCCAGACATAAAATTACTTCATTGCTACTTTGAAACTATGATCTTGTACTATTGTAAATCATAACATAAATATCTAATGCGTGACCCTGTGAAAGGGTCATTCAACCTCACAAAGGGGTCGTGACCCACAAGTCGAGAACCATATATCTGAGATCCTCTTCCTGGGTGGTTGTAGATTGTGTCAAGCAGACAATCAAAACTGATCATCACCACTTAGGCAATATATTTTCTTCTAACTGTACTGTTGTTACTGGTTTTGTAGGGTGCTGAATTTGTGATTTTTCTCCTTGCTGTGATCAAATATCTGACAAAGCCAACTTTGAGAAAAAAGGGTTATTTTGGCTACAGTTTGAGACCCAGGCATCTTGGCAAGAAAGTTATGGCTGGAGTTTGAGACACCTACTCACTCTGAGTCTTCAGTTAGAAAGCAGAAAGATGATACTGGTGCCCAGGTAGCTTTGTCCCTTTTATTTACTCCAGGTCTCCCGTCCATTGGAAAGATTGCCACCAACATTCACTCTGTATCTTCTTACCTCTAAAAGGAAGTCCAAAATGTCTACACGGACATGTACAGAGGTGTGTCTCCTGGGTGACTCTGGATCATGTGAAGCCTGCAATCAGTATTAGAATCAAGGGAGTTGCTGCAGTTTGGTTTTCCTGTTTTGAGACAGGGTCTTACCCAGCAGCTCCAACTGGGCTCAAACTCATAGCCCCTCCGCCTCTGCCTCTGTAGTGCTGAGACTATTGCCATGCACCACCATAACCAGCCTCCATCAGTTTCCTATTGTGATGGAAACTTCCTGACCCATTCAGAATTTGTAGCTGTATTTTGAGGTGAGGTTTGAATTGGAGTTTTTACAGAACAACTATTTTTTCCTTTTTTTTTTTTTTGTATTATGAATAAAGTCACATTTTCTATCCGAGTATATCCTTATTCAAGATCCCTTCCCCCTACCACCCCCTCCAGTTACTCTCTCTTCTCCACATCTCCCCATCTCCTCCCCAGCAAGGGCAGAAGGTCCCAAGGACCCAATATTGCTCAGTTCAGCATCCACTCCTGGCAGATCCAATTTCCTCCCCCAACATCAAGACTGAGTCAGGTGTTTCTCTAGAGGGAGTGGGATACAAGGTGCCAGTCCAAGGTGTTCCACATTCCAAGCTGATCAGTGGTTGTAGTTTGCAGCTTGGACATGCTTTGCTTTTTGCTATTTTGTTTATAGTGCACTAATGAGTGAGTACATCCCCTGCTTATCTTTCTGGGTTTGAGATACCTCGCTCAGGAGGATATTCTCCAAATCCATCCATTTGTCTGCAAATTTTAGGATATCATTTTTTTCTTACTGCTGAGTAGTACTCCATCTTGTAGATGTACCACAGTTTGTTAATCTATTCTTCAGTTGAGAGGCGTCTAGGTTTTTTTCCAGGTTCTTGCTATTAGGAATAATGCTGCTATGAACATAGTTGAGCTAATGCCTTTGGAGTGTGAATGTGCATCTTTAGGGTTTACACCCAAAAGTAATATTGATGAATCCTTGGGGAGATTGATTTCCAGTTTTCTGAGAAACCATCATACTGCATTCCAGAGTGGCTGAACAAGCTTACACTCCCACCAACAATGGAGGAGTGTTCCCCTTGCTCCACAACCTCTCCAGCATAGGCTGCCACCTGTGTCTTTTATTTTAGCCAATCTGACAGGTGTAAGGTGGTAGCTCAAAGTTGTTTTGATTTGCATTTCTCTGATGGCTAAAGATGATGAGCACTTTTTCAGGTGCCTTTCAGCCATTCGTAGTTCCTCTGCTGAGAATTCCCTTTTTAATTCTGAACCCCATTTTTTGATTGGGTTATTCAAGGTTTTGGGCTCTAGTTTCTTGAGTTCTTTATATATTTTAGAGATCAGTCCTCTGTCACTTGTAGGGTTGGTGAAAATCTTTTTCCATTTTGTAGGCTGTTGTTTTGACCTATTGACAGTGTCCTTGGCTTTACAGAAGCTTCTCAGTTTCAAGAGGTCCCACACATTGATTGTTGTTCTTAGTGTCTGTGCCATTGGTGTTATATTTAGGAAGTGGTCACCTGTGACAATGCATTGGAGGGTATTTCCCACTTTCTTTTCTATCAAGTTCAGATTAGTTGGGTTTATGTGGAGGTCTTTGATCCACTTGGATTTGAGTTTTGTGCAGGGTAACAGGCCTGGATCTATTTGCATTTTTCTACACACTACCAACCAGCTATGCCAACACCATTTGTTAAAGATACTATCTTTTTTCCATTGAATATTTTGGGCCACTTTGTCGCAGATCAGGTGTTCATAGGTTTTTGGGTTAATGCCCGGATCGTCAATTCTATTCCATTGATCCATAAGTCTGTTTTTATGCCAGTACCAGGCTGTTCTTATTACTGTAGCTTTTTAGTATAAATTGAAGTCAGGGATGGTAATGCCTCCTGAGGTTCTTTTGTTGAGCAAAATCGTTTTGGCAATCCTGGCTTTCCTGTTATTCCAAATGAAGTTGAGTATTGTTCTTTCTAGGTCCATAAAATATTGTGTTGGGATTTTGATGGGTAGTGCATTGAATCTGTAGATTGCTTTTGGTAGAATTGCCATTTTTACTATGTTGATCCTACCTATCCAGGAACATGGGAGATCTTTCCATTTTCTGATAGCCTCTTCAATCTCTTTCTTCAGTGATTTAAAGTTTTTATCAAATAGATCTGTTACTTCTTTGGTTGTAGTTACTCCAAGGTATTTAATGCTATTTGCAGCTATTATAAAAGAATGGTATTTCCCTTATTTCTTTTTCAGCCCTTTTATCTTTAGTATATAGAAGGTCTACTGATTTCTTTGAGTTAATCTTGTATCCTGCTACATTGCTGAAGGTGTTTATCAGCTGTAGAAGTTCCCTGGTAGAATTTTGTGGGTCATTTATGTATACAATCATATCATCTGCAAATAGAGATAGTTTCACTTCTTCTTTTCCAATTTGTATCCCCATAATCTCCTTTTGTTCTCTTATTGCTTTAGCTAAAACTTAAAAAATTACATAGAATAGATAAGGGGAGAGAGGACATCCTTGTGGAGTTCCTGATTTTAGTGGGATTGCTTTGAGTTTTTCTCCACTAAGTTTGATGCTGGCTGTTGGCTTCTTGTAAATTGCCTTCATTATACTGAGATATTTTCCCTGTATTCTTGATCTCTCCAGGACTTTTATCATAAAGGAGTATTAGATTTTGTCAAAGGCTTTTTCAGCTAAGGATATGATCATGTGGTTTTTTTACCTTTAGTTTGTTTATATGATGGATGACATTTACGGTTTTTAATATGTTGAACCATTCCTGCATTCCTGGGATGAAGCCAACTTGATCATGGTGGATGATATTTTTTATATACTGTTGTATACGGTTTGCCAGAATTTTGTTGAGAATTTTAGCATCAATATTCATGAGGAAAATTGTTCTGTAATTCTCCTCTTTTGTTTTGTCTTTGAGTGGCTTGGGTATTAGCGTAATTGTGGCCTCATAAAATGAATTTGGCAATATTTCTTCAGTTTCTACTGGGTGACATAGTTTGAGGAATAATAGTAGTAATTCTTCTTTGAATGTCTGGTAAAATTCTGCACTGAAACCATCTGGGCTTGGGTTTTTTTTTACTTGGGAGGCTTTTAATGACAGCTTCAATTTCCTTTAGGTTTATAGTTCTATTTAGGAAATTGATCTAGTCTTCACTTAACTTTGGTAAATGGTACCTGTCCAAAAAGCTGTCCATTTCTTCTAGGTTTTCCATTTTTGTGGAATATAGATTTTCAAAGTATGATCTGATAATTCTCTGGATTTTCTACTGGTCTGTTGTTATATCCCCCTTTTCATTTCTGATTTTGTTGATTTGGACATTCTCTCTGTTTTTTGATTAGTTTGGCTAAGGGCTTATCTATCTTGTTAACTTTCTCAAAGAACCAACTCTTAGATTCGTTGATTCTTTGTATTGTTCTTTTTGTTTCAATTGCATTGATTTCAGCTCTAAGTTTGATTATTTCCTGCCGTCTACTCCTTCTAGGTGAATTTGCTTCTAATTGTTCTAAGGCTTTCAGCTGAGCTGTTAGTTCTCTAGTGTGGGATTTCTCTAGGTTTTTCATATAGGCATCTAGTGCTATGAATTTTCCTCTTAAGACTGTTTTCATTGTGTCCCACAAGTATGGGTATGTTGTGGATTCATTTTCATTAAATTCTAGGAAGACGTTGATTTCTTTCTTAATTTCTTCCTTGACCCAGAGGTGGTTCAGCTGAGTGATGTTTAGTTTCCATGAGTTGGTAGGCCTTCTTTGATTTTTGATGTTGTTGAACTCTAACTTTTGGCCCTAGTGGCCAGATATGATACAAGGTATTATTTCTATTTTTTTGTATCTGTTGATATTTATTTTATGACCAATTATGTGGTCAATTTTGGAGAAAGTTCCATGAGGAGCTGAGAAATATGTATATTCCTTTGCAATTGGGTAGAAGCTTCTGTAGATATCTATTAAATCCATTTGCATCATAACCTCTTTTAGACTCTTTATTTCTCTGTTGAGTCTCTGTCTGGTTGACCTATCCAGGGTTGAAAGTAGGGTATTGAAGTCTCCCATTATTAGGATGTAAGAATTGATGTGGGATTCGAGCTTTAGCAGTGTTTCTTTTACATAGATAGGTGCCCTTATATTAGGGGCATAAATATTCAGGATTGAAATCTGCTCTGGACCAATTTTTCCTGTGTTGAATAAGTAATGTCCATCTTGGCCCCTTTTAATTGCTTTAGCTTAAAGTCTGCTTTGTTAGATATTAGGATGCCAATCCCAGTTTGTTTCTTAGGGCCATTTGACTGGAAAATCTTTTCCCAACCCTTTACTCTAAGCCTGTGTCTGTCTTTGTGGTTGAGGTGTGTTTCTTGTATGTAGCAGAAAGATGGCTTCTGTTTTTGTATCCATCTTGTTAGTGTGTGTCTTTTTATAGGTGAGTTGAGTCCATTGATATTAAGGGTAATAATGACCACTGATTGATATTTCCTGCTATTTTTAGTGGTAGCTTGTATATAATTCCTTTCTCTGGGCTTTTCTTCTGTGGGACTATTGACTGTTTGTGGTTTCATAGGTGTATCTGGGATCCTTAGGTTGGATTTTTCTCACTAATACTTTCTGGAGGGCCAGATTGGTAGATAGATATTGTTTCAATCTGACTTTGTTATGAAATATCTTGTTTACTTCATCTATGATGATTGATAATTTTGCTGGATATAGTAGTCTAGGTTGGCAGCCATGCTCTTTTAGTGTCTGTATAACTTCTAACCAAGCCCTTCTTGCTTTCATTGTTTCCATTGAATAGTCAAGTGTTATTCTGATGGGGCTGCCTTTATAAGTAAGATGGCCCTTTTCTTTTGCAGCTCTTAAATTTTTTTCTTTTTTCTGTATGTTTTGTGGCTTGATTATTATGTGGTGAGTGGACTTTTTTGGAGGGTCATATCTATTTGGTGTTGTGTAAGCTTCTTGTATCTTTATTGGCATTTCCTTCTTTTAGGAAGTTAGGAAAACTTCTTTTAGGAAAGTTTTCTTCTATGATTTTATTGAATACATTAATGTGCCTCTGAGCTGGTATTCTTCTCCTTCTATTCCTATTATTCTCAGGTTTGGTCTTTTCATGGTGTCTGAGATTTCCTGAACATTTTGTGTTATGGCATTTTTGGTTTTAGTATATTCTTTGACTGATGTAACTAATTGCACTACTGAGTCTTCCACTCCAGAGATTCTCTCTTCTATCTCTTGGATTCTGTTGGTTATGCTTGTAGTTCTGTAGTTCCAACTTTTTTCTTCAGGTTTTCTATTTCCATCTTTGTCCCATTTTGTGCCTTTATTATTGCTTCTATTTCAGTTTTTAGTTCCTGGAATGTTTCTTTCATTTTTTTTTAGTTTACCTTTTCTTGTTCATCTCTTCCAATTTTTTGTTTGTCTTTTCTTCTATTTCTTTAAGGGAATTTTTTATATCTTCTTTGAAGGCTTCAATAATCTTCATGAAGTTGTTTTTGGTGTTGTTTCATTCTGTTTCCTCTTCATTGCTCTGTTCAGTTGTAGAACCACCAGTTTCTTTTGGCGTTGCCTTGTTTTTTTTTTATATTATTATATGTATTTTTTCATTGATGTCTGTCCATGGCTTCAGTGGTTCACAATTAGGCTGCTCCTAGTCAGTTGTGGCAAGATGGCTTGTGTGTCTCCTGTCTCCTCTGAGGAAGAGGTCTGCTTGATGTCTGACTCTGCTCTGGACAGGGGTCTGAATTTCAAAGCCTCAGTCCTTCTCTGCTGATGTCCTTTTTTTTTCTCACACTTTCTCACAGCTTTTAAAGAAATGCTAGTGGATGGGATGAAGAGTTCTGGCTGCATGTTTTTAAATGCATACTGCACTTCCAAAGGATATGAGTTCTGTTCCCAGCATCTACATAAGGTAGCTGCTTATAACTCCCTAGACTCTGATGCCTCTGGTGTCTATAGGCACTTGCACCCTTGGGCACATACTCACATAAAAATCCACATTAAACATCTATTTTAAAAGAATAAAAATTTAACTTTTTTTAAAGAAAAAAACAATACTAGGAGCAATAATACTGAAAAGGAAGCATCCAAAGATTTGGCTTGCTGTTGACCTTAAGTTTTGCCTTGTCCCCCCAGGTGATCAAGAGGCAGCAGTGAGTAGTGACTCTGACATCTCATTGATCATGGCACTGCAAGTGGGACTGTCAGATGTAGAACTTTCCACTGACCAAGACTATGAAGAAGTGAAATCTTGAAATGATAGAAACAGACAAAAGAAAACACAGGACCCAGGGGGACAGGAGAGAAGCATGCTCCAAGACTTGAACTGGATACACAGCCTTCAGCTCGCCATGACAACCCCAGGGCACTCTGTTCAAGGGTGGTAATGAAAGCAATATCCAAAGTCTGCAGAATCAGGATTCGAGTTCCCATCTCTGCAACAATCTGTGGCCTTGGTGTGGAAGTTGAAAGCTGGATTCCTCCGCGCCGGTGCAGATGCTGGCAGAAGGTCCTGCCGCACACTGGAAGGAGAGCTTTGCGGCTTCTTTCAGCTTCTCCCATCTTCTTGCTCTTGTTTGAAGAAGATGGTTCCACTCTCCTGGAAATTTCTTTTTAAATATGATGTGTAGTTTACATCTATTCCTTTGTTTTCCCTTTGAGGCACTCCAGCTCATGTACAGGGGTCTGTTTAGAAGTCCTGGTTGCTGCTCCAATGGTCTATTGATTGTACCACATCTCTGAGAGGCATAGTCATGAGCTCTCACTATGAAGTTTGTGTGACTTTGAGAATTGCCTCTGCGCCCTGAAATGGTGGAAGGCCAGAGTTCATCAAGTGTCTAACTCCCTCCTCCAAGTGGGTCTGGATGAGCCCAGCTGCAGGAACAGCACCAGGTTCTGGATCTGCAGAGTCCATCGCGTATTATTTTCACCTCTGTCATGCAGGTTTCTGCTTTCCATGCTCTGTCTAGGGCCACCTTGGCAGAGAGAGCTATCAGGGAGGAGGGTGGTTCATCTGACTTCAGAGTCTTAGTCTAAAGCTCAGGAGTTCCCCGTAGGGCATGAATGTCAATGCTCGAGTGGATAGAACCGTAAGCCTAGTTTAAAAACCTGATAGCCATCTTCCCAAAGTTAGGAAGATGCCTATCTTCTTGGTTATCCCCAAGGCCTCAGCAGTTTATCACCTTTGTGAGTGAGTTCTGTGGATACAGGCTGTAAAAACAAGGCAATCTTTTTTTAGGTCACTAGCATCCAAGTGTAAACTTACTTCTGATTGTGTTCTGTTAATCCTCACCAGCCTCCATGAAAACCTCTAAATAAGTCCTTAGCAGTTTACAGCTTGGGTCTTTCTGAGAGCATCCTAGTACCAAGAAGAGTGAGGTATGATTTGATATGGTCTGAACCAAAATGTACATCATGGGGAATTGCTAAATTCAATCTTCTGATTATGAGAAATAAACAAGATTAAAAAATAATAGTAGTAAGCAATGACTATCAAAATATAACTGTAGTATAAAGTGGTTTATTATTTTATTCTGTTTGTTTGTTTGAAACAATGACAAAAATGTGCTGTTTGTTTTTCAAGTGGACAGTTTTGTGATACATGCATTCTCTGAAGAAGCAGAAGAGCTCACCTGTGTCACTGGGTGACCAGGGGGATCTCCCCACCATCTCTGGCAGTTGGCAAGGCCCCACAGAGCAGAGATTAACTAGGCAGCAAGCGCTTCCCACTGGGCTGTATTTCTGTATTGGTTTGGGCTTTTCCACCTCATTACATTAACACTCATTCAAACAGGGACTGGCTGAGTTCTAAGCCCTTGCTGCCTACTGGAATTTTGAGTCCAGGGCAACAGATTCTCCACTGCTCTTTTTCTTGATACCTTTAATGAGTTCCTATTTGATGGTGTAGGAGTACACAGAAAAGCAAGGAAAATAAAAATGATCTTCAGAAAAATCTTTCTTGTCTAAGGTCCTACACTTTTCACAATTAACTTCAGGCCCCAGCAGCTGAGAAACTCCATAATAAGAAAGCAGGTGAGTGTGCAAGTGCTGAACCAGAATGTGAGCAATGAGGACTTCAGCAGACAGCTCTCATGGTTCCTTTTGTCTGGGTAACTCGTTTGCACTTCTCCAGTGGGATCATTTTGTGAAAACACTGTGTCACATAGCAAGTTTTGATACTAAGTCTAATGAAATTAGGGTAGTTGAATACAAATTATATTGCATGCCCAGGGAGGAAAAGGGATGGTGGGTGTTTTCTGGCCAATGGTTAGTGAAATTGCTGATTACACAGGCAAGCCCTTGACCTGATATCCTATAGGATGCCAAATGGATGCCAAAGGGTCTAAAAGGTTCATCTTCTTTACTACGGCATTCCCTGATACCTTCCACAGTAAGAGACGGACCTGGGGGCCCAGGGTGCCACGCATGGCTCAGCCCAGAAATGAAAAATGAACAGGCATGTATAGGCATGCAGTTTTCTATAGCAAGGGTCTGCACCAACTCTGTAGAACAGAAATGTAGCCCAAGTCACATTTTTTTTAAAAAAAATCTCCCATTACCCACATTTTTTAGAAGCAGAAAAGAAACAGGTGAAAATAATTTATCAGTATTTTTATTTAATCCAAATATTGTTATTTCTACATGCAATAAATATGGAAAGTATTAAGGAAGTATTTCCCCTCTTTTTTATTGTATCTTTCACACACACAACACATCTCAATCTATACTAGCTACCCCTTAAGCTTTTAGTAGCCACATGTGCCTAGTGGCCACCAGCTAGACTGCACAGCCTGAAAGGCACTCCAAAATCCTTACAAGTGACAGAAGGCAAGGGATAAGATTACCTCAGCTCTCCCAGAGAGAACCAGACTCCACCCAAGGTGCCTAGGAGAGGGCCAGGGGTGTGCTTGCTTCATGATTTATATTGGTTCAAACAGCCTTTACTAACTTTCTGCTAGAACTTTCTAAGCAGTAGTATCCACTATCATCAACTGTTACTCCTCTGACAAGTTGTTTGTTAAAAAACAACAAGACAACCAACCATTCTGATTTGGTGCAGCAAAGAAATTATACCCCTCACTTCTATGACAACCTTTGAGACACATGTGTGACACGTAGCCAAAGAGAATTCACCTCAACCTCTAGTTCTTCCTCCTTGAGGCTTCCTACTTCTAGAGCCAAACAGGTCAGAGATCTGAGGAAAAGCACAGGGAATTGCTCTCTGATCCCACATACACAGCAGTGTGGCCTTGTCGAGAAGGGATCTTGGAGGCTAGTGACCATCCAGCTTGGTGATTTCTGTTCAGGGTCCCTCATCGTGCATAGGCTGTGGGAGGGAATGAGACCTGAACTCCTTAAAAGTCGCTTCCAGAATAGCTTTCTCCAATGTGGTTAGTCATCCTGGAAGTGCCCGTGCCTCATAAATGCAGCGAATATTGAGCATCCCCTAGAGTTTGGTTGTGCCTACATTGTAAATCTCGGTCACACAACCAAGGGAGAGACACACTATGGAGAAAGCAGATGACAAATGTACCAGAGGCACTTTGCTATTTCAGCACTGCATGTAACATCCTGGCCATGGAAATGAGTCTCTCTTCAAAGAAGTTTGTTGTTGTTATTTTTGCTTTAGTATTTTTCTCATCTATAAGTACTTGTGAGTCTTGGTGTGGTCCTATTAAGAATGGTTATTCCTAGCAACCTTTTCAGTTATGGTCCAGATATCCTCAGAGGCTACCACACTTCCAAGACCATAATGGATGGCAGATAGTCTGCCTAGGATTCATTGCTATAAGTTTAGTTGGGTGTGAAATAAATTACAGAATGTAATAATTTAGTGGCATTCAGTTGTCCACTGAATACATATCATTGGCTGAACGTAAAACTACCAAATAAAAACTTACATAAATATTAGGAAGTAGTGTCACACCCTGAATGAAGAGAGAGCCCAGCCTTCTGCAGTCCTGGGGCCATTGATGTGACATCCTGACTTTTCCTCTTTGGGTTTCTTCTACACTGTCTTGTGTTTTTGGTGGCGCTTTTCCTTGTACACACATGTGCACATGCATACACAGACTTTCACTATCTCAATTCTCATTTCCTTTTTGACTACTCTACTTCCTGTTTCATTACATTTTCTCTCTACCAGGAATGCTCCAGTGTTGGCCACGTGCTGCTCTTCCCTTTCCTGGCTTTGTGCAGGAAGTCCCCTAAGTAATTACTAACAAGGTTATGATTCCCTAATGCTGTGGAAATCCACTGTTGTGCATGGCCAGAATCTATAGCCTTCTGGTTCACATACGCCAGGAACAGGGTCTGTGGCTCCTGTACCTGACATCCGACTAAGCTTCTCGAGGCCCAGCATCAGGGCTTGCTTCTTAGACATCATTCATGAGCCATTTAACGCTATCAGAGAAGGACAAAGGAAACTGTCCTTCAAAAACAGGGCTTCCTGCTTTCTTGAGCAGGCTCTCTATCTATCCCTGCTAGGAAAAGACCAAGGAGCAGGGTTGATGGCTGCATTTCACGGTGGGGGCGGGGGACTGAAGGATATCAATGAGGAGGTGGGATCCCAGGTCAAACTAAGTCTGCTAAGCAGAAAATCTCTCTGGAAAAAAAAATTGCTACTTCCCTAGGTTCAGAGATTATCAGTGGGTCCCAGGGAAAATGAGTATTTATAAATTCAATATTCATTAAAACACTCTTGAATTCAGTTTCTCACCAGGCCCTTTGCAGTAGAGACAGTGGTATTTAAAGTCTGGCAGATAGAAAGCAGCTTTGCCCTACTGTGTCCCAGACTAATGAAATGAGTGCAGATCCTTGGTGTGGATTTTTAATCACGCCCACTCTGTGTCCTGTAAGAGCTGCCTCAGTCACTCCTTCCCTGCTTTCTGTCCTCATAATCAAGTGGCTTTTCATAAACCTCATTGGCCAGATCCTCTAACCCCATGACACTATTGATGTCCACACGCACTGCAGGGCTGTGTACTCTCTGGCCTCTTCATGCCTGTGTACTGATGGTGATTCAGTGGGAGCTGATTCTTATAAGAGCTCTAAACACAAGCAGACAGAAAATCTATGGAGAACAGTGAGAAAGCTGAATTACCCAATGCCATTGCTGGATAGAAAGTCTGTGGCTCTGCCATCCTTAGGCCAGTGGTAACCTTGGGGATTCAGGGAAGATGTGAAGACCATGTGTGCTAAATAAACCAAAGACTGACCACTCCCCAAATGGACACATGTTCTTCCACGAACTAGCTGAATTTTCTCCTGATGTTCTCACAAGCAAAAGCAAAGATGGACCCTTGGTGGCTTTGATTTGGGGTTGCTTGATCTTGCTAAATCCAGAACTCTAAAGTAAATGAACTGTTGCCTTGGTAACATGACACCTTTAATCTCTAGTGTTTAACCCCCTTTTTTTTTTCTTCAAAACCTCCAGACCAAAAAAAAAAAAAAAAAAAAAAAAAAAAAAAAAAAAAAAAAAAAAAAAAAAAAAAAAAAAAAAAAAAAAAAAAAAAAAAAAAAAAAACCACTTATATTGAACTCGGAATATTGTTCATTTTCTTTGAGAATGTGAAGATTTTAAATAGCCAAAGACTTTTCATGTATAAGAGCTAGCTAGTATGTCCTGCTCTTTGAAGAAAATACCAAATTGTTGTCTGTAGGGATAGAACAGTTGAAAGACAGTTTAGCACTCCTAATGTGTGTTGGTGTGTCAGTGCTGTAGGATGTTATTGTAAGGAGCAGATCGCCCTCTGCTGGAAAAATACCTAAACCCTTTCAGCAAATTTATCTGCCATGGGTCCCATTTCGACAATGTGTGTCTTACTTTTCATCCATACATTACATATTCCCTCAATAGGGGAGAATTTGGTTGGCATTTCTCAAATGAAGAGAGAATATCATGAACTCCAAAGAGCTGTAGGAGAACTCCAAGCAGACCTGTTTTAAAGCTTTGCTGTGTTCTGTTGCTGTCTGACAAGTGCTTCCGACTGGGATGTGTGCAGAATTACCAGCAGAGGTGTGTTTGACTTAGCTCCACTTTCTCGTGTGAAATCTCAAAGAAAGGTCAATAAAAGGATTTCTTCCATATGAATGTAAATGGTGTGAAATACTCAAGTGTTTTGTACGTGTACAGAATCAGTTTACTTTCTGCTTTCAACTTACTAATAGGAAATGATTGTACCATTTTATAATTAGGAAGAGAGAGGTGGGGGAGGGTGGGGAGGGAAACTATTTTTATAGCAGGAGGTCCATTATGCTTAGAAAACTTGAAGTAATTTTCTATTGTGAAGTTACATTCCACCCATTCCCAGAGGTGGGGGTGTTCTTTATAACTCTCATTAGAGGAAAGGAAGAGTGTTCTCATTTGCAGGAGAATCTCTTGAGTATGGAACACACCATATGTGGCATGCACTTCCGTAACCTGCGGACCATAACCAGCAATTGTCAGTTTGAAAGCAGGGATGGGAGGCAGGGTGGCATTATTTTTGCTCTCTGTATAACACATTATTCGTGATTTTAAAAAAATCTACAAAGAATGGATTTGCAAGTCTGAAATAATCAAATGTGGAATCATGTCAATCATCACTCCTATGAGCAAAGGGAAAATCCAATGGCTTTAATTTTCCTCCCTAACATGAACTGTGCGCTTCCATCCTAAGGGCGGGACCTCAGTCAGTGTTTGAGCTTACCCACGATGTCACTTTAGCAGGTCCATGGGTCAAGTATAGGATGGCCTCGCCCAGCATTCTTCCTCAACTTATAGTCTGAGGACTTGAGAAAAGTTTTCCTCAACTTCTTTGTCCTCTAGTCCACAAATTATGAGAACCAATTCTGGGTGGTTTTTCCACTGGGGAATTTTGGACTTGGAGTTTCTTGATTGATTCTTAGGTGCTGAAATATGGTGGTGGTCCATTCAGCAGCCATGCTGGGAAGACATCACGTCCCCTGCATATTTACATGCCTGGTTAGGGCAGTATGTTCTTTTCTGTTGTGGTCTGCTTATTTCCTTCCTCCTCATCCTGAACACCTACCCAACTTCTTTTAAGCACTTTATATTTCTTTAAATACAAAAAAAATTAGAAGAAAAAAAAAAACAAACCAGGCCTGACTTTAAAGGAATCAGCCTTCTGTTAGGAAATGCAGACTCTTTTGCTTCCTTGTCTTCCTGGTGGTGCTGGGAGAGCAGCTACATCTCGTCTGGTCCTAAGCTAGTGATGTAATGGTAAGGTGATAGTTGGAAACATTCGATCAGACATAACTATTTTCATTATATTAAAACTATAATGTAAATAAGGGCAACTGTGTTTTGATGTATGGTCAAAAGATATATCAAACTATAAAGAACTTAACACGAGAATTGTGACTTTCATGAAACTTTTGTTTGTTTTGCTGTTTTGTTTTGTTTTTAATAAAATGGAAACAGATTTTGTGGTTGTGCCTTCCATATCCCCTAGCTCTGTCTCCTCTTACCCAAGATGGCCCTCAGGGTATCAAAGCACCAATATTTCTGTTAAATCATTATTATAGTTAAAGAGCAAAATATGATAACAACTGATTGGTTTCTGTCAGGTAGGTCAAGTGTCCAGCACCCACCCTCTTCACAGCCCTGCATCTTCAAATGAGTCAATTAAGAGTTAATGACACTAAGCTGCTGAGATGGCTCCAGGCATTTACTGTCACATCTGATGGCCCAGGGTTAACTAAAGCCAGAAGTGCTGGGAGGAAGGAGTCATTCTGAACGTTCCCTCTCACCTGCAAACACACTGTGGCTCACATACACACCAGCATGCACCATCTACAGACACACTGTGGCACGTGTACACACACACCACACACACTAAATACAAGATAGATTAACGAACTAAAAATTTTAAAATGCTGGGCAGTGGTGGCACACAACTTTAATCCCAGCACTAGGGAGGCAGAGGCAGGTAGAGGTCTATGAGTTTGAGGCCAGCCTGTCTACAAAGCAAATTCCAGGAATGTTCAGGCTGTTAGACAGAGAAACCTTGTCTCAAATAAATAAATGATAGATAGATAGATAGATAGATGGATAGATAGATGGACAGATGATGGATGGATAGATGATGGATGGATAGATAGATGGATGGATAGATAGATGATAAATGCTTTAGCACTTTGCAAGAATAGCTGACAAGTTCACTGGTGATCTGTGGGGGGGGGGAGTGCTGAGCACAATCCAAAGTTCCATTTCCATCTCCCACAAGGTTGTATTTTTTAATCACAGTTGTGCTTTGGGGTCTTCCAGGTAGTCTGTGATAGCCACAAAATTTACATCCATTTACAAAGGGGGTGTGTGTGTGTGTGTGTGTGTGTGTGTGTGTACAGGCCAGATGTCAACCACAGGAGTTATTCTTCAGTGCCATCCACCTTCTCAGTGGCCCAGAAGTAGCCAAGTAGGGAAAGCTGGCTGGCCTTTGATCCCCAGGCTTCCAAGTCTCCACCTTCCGAGGACTAGATCTATAATATTGAGCCACCATGTTCAACATTTTCTTCTTCTGGGGAATCTGATATCCAGATCCTTGTACTCAGAGGACAACTGCTTTTAAGGACTGAATCATGTTCCCTGTCCACCATTCCGAAATGATTTTTAAGAGCAGAACCTTGGGATTAGCTGAGGGTTTGCAAAGGAAATATAAAGAGGCGGACAGGAAGGCAAGGGGGTGATGGCACCTCTAGTCGCTGAGCCACCCACAGGAAGACAGCAGAGCCTCAGGGTGCTTCAGGCCTGTCACTCCAGGATCCCCAACTCATGCCTTTTAGGGGCAGGTTAGCCTGATCCCCCCAAGCTCTCCATCAGGAGGTGTAGACCCCAAAGATGACATTGCCAAAAACTCAAGCATTTGGCTTCTGGGAGCTAGTGTTTATTACATAATGGTATTTTTACGGCTTAGCTTCCCCAGGGACAGTCCACACTTACTGTAGGCAGGGAGATAGTCCAAGAGATCATTAGGAATGGTAACTACACTGGCATTCACCTTGACCTTTAAGCTTCCATCATGCAGTTTTTATCTTCCAGACACCTACCATCAGTCACTCCTCTAGCACATGATATGAAGCTATTATGCAGAACACAGGCAGCACTGCTCCCCAACTTCAGCCTTCCCATCTTTACTATAGACCAGGAATTCCTATGGAGCACATGCTGGTGTAGGCTCAAAACTCCGGCACAGAGTTCCAAGGTCAAAACAGGTGGAGATAAAGTATCAGGAAGTCCATATTAGCTTACCAAGGCTTTCCGAAGACTGCCATAAAACCATACTGTAACTTTTGTGTATTGGCTTTTCCTGATGTTGTATGGTGATAGAATACTTTTTTCAGGGGTTTGTTTATAGCCCTTCCCTGGACATGACACCTGTGTAAGCGCACCAGCATCAGCATGAAACCCCTTCCAGGCACCATCTCCCACATGTGCTTTGTGCGTCCCACAGACCTTTGCCTATAATGGCTAAGTTGGGTTGTCAACTTAGCTGCATTGGAAGACATCTACAGCATTCACAAGAAACACTTCAGAGTGTCTATAACATCATTTCCAGAGAAGTCTGACTGAAAGTGAGGATTACCTTGTACGTGGCTGGTACCACTCTATGGGCTGAGATCCCAGGCTGAGCAAAGGAAAGAGGAGAAAGCGAGTTGAGGTCCAGCATTCTCTGCTCTCTCCATGCTGAGGCATACAGATGTGAGAAGCTCCACCTTTGCTCCCATTTCCATGCTGTCCTCAGTATGCTAACAGTTTCCTCTCCAACCATGAGCTGCACTTGGCCACAGCAGAAGAAGTGACTAACTCGATGTTGCTAGTTGAACGGGAGGTCCAAGGGTGTTTAGTTGGCACTATCATGGGGACACGCAATGAGTGTGTCCTGGGAAAGCACGGGACACTCATGTACCGGGGACAGTGGGCAGCAATGTGGCATACTGCTGGCTCCCTGCGGAAGCAGAGCCTGGGGCTCTGCCTTCCCTAGAAACACCACTGGTGGCTGATGTTTGAAAAGACACTACACCCCACCCCCTTTATCCTCTGGAGAAAGAAAAGTTTCTGGAGCTTCAGGTAAGCCAGCCTGGTCTGCGACTCTTTTTCTGAAAAAGGAACAAAAATGAATTTAGTTAGTTTCTAAGTCTCAATTTATTTGAAAGTAATATTAGTGTTGTTCTGGTTTTTTGTTTTGTTTTAATTTTTGCATTATTTCAGTGTTACAAGAAGAGGATTAAATAGGGAGAATAAGCACTTCTTAGTTGGGACAGATGTACAGTGGAAACAGCAGATGTCAGCAAAGAAGAAATTAGGTAAGGAGTACTGGGCATTGGCTGTGCTGGCCTTACAGTCTCTTGCTAATGTCCTAACTGCTTCTGAATGTGCTTCTCTTAAAGGACATGCTTCATCAAATACCTGTTTAGTTACTACAACTCACAATGAGGAAGCACAAGACAGCAGAGGACTCAGTACCGGATGTTCTTCAATGGTGGCACAAAATATTTCCTGACAATCAATTCCAATAGTTTAAGATAAAGTTTGCTATTATTTAAGTGTTTTGTCTGATGTATTTTTGAAGCAGTGCATGTCTGGTGCTCCCTGAGGTCAGAAGAGGGTGTGGTAAAGTTACTAGGAGTAGAGTTATTGGGCCACCATGTGGGTGCTAGGACCTGGTTCCTAAGGAAGAGAGCCAGTGCTCCTAACCACTGAGCCACCGCTATAGCCCAATTTTAAGACTAAATTTTTATGTGTTTTCAATGCAAGGTAATTGGGAAATACACAGAATGAAAAGGCTGAACTTCTGTAATTACATCAGAGCTATTCAAAAATAATAGCCAGGTCTCCTAGCAGAATGCAAAACACCCGCCCTCACGCTGGTGATTAAGTAGTTGAGCTGATTCTCCCAGTAGGGGGCGCTGGTGACCACTAAATGGAAGTAGTGCCCTGTCACTGGAGAACTTGGGTACTTGGATTCACCTTTGGAAAGTTTGTAGAGCAAAGAAGATAATCTGCATGTTCAAAGATGTTTATGGGAGTGAGGGTGGGAGGTGACTATACAGCTTTTGTCTGTGTCTTTAGGCCTACATGTTGCTGAAACTATATACTCTTAAATGGAGAACAGATTAAAATGGACAAATAACAAAGGTTTCTCCTGTGCCAGCAGGTTTCTCAACAGTAATATTGAAAGTATGTTTCTAGACAATCACCTCTGCACTTGCTGACCAACCCCAAATGTCTTTTCCACGTAGCATTTCACAAAGTATTTCACAGTCTGACCCCTGCATCTAAATGCAACAGCTAAGTTCTGGGCATGTGCATGGACACACACACACACACAAACACTGATTCAAGAAAAAATGTGTAATGATCTCTGAGTTCTACCGAGTCCAAGTTCAAAACAGAATGGGTAACAGTTTCTTGGGCCTCAAGCCATCTGGCCCCTGCCTGCCCTGTCCAGTTTCCTTGTGCTCCCCTCTCACTCTCTGTGTGCATTCTAACTCTGTTGATGGTCTTCAGCCTCTTCAAACTGTAACATGTACAACACCCTCCTTCCTGCTCTAGCCCAGCTTCTCCTCTGTCTGGGTGGCCTCTCCCTGATCCCCTTCTTCTAGTTAATGTCTGAATACCTTCAGATTGCAGTTCTAGGGCTTCCCTTGGAGAAAAAGCATTGTATTTGCTCTTAAAAAGCTTCCTTTACACTTTGCCTTCACTGCTCTGACAACAGACTGATTCCACATAATAAACCAAGCACTAAATAGCATTCAGCATGCCAAACATACTTATATTGCTGTTAATCACCTGGACTTCTGTCTAGACTGCAAACTATACAAGGTTCAAGTCCATTTTGTGGCTCTATGTGTCTCAGTCCATAATATAGGATCTGGACCAGAGTCTTTTTAATGTCTTCCCACAGACTAAATAACTGAATGAGGGGTTATAGATATAGATGCCCAGCAGCTAAGAGCCCTGGCTGCTCTTGTAGAGGACTGGGGTTAGGTTCCCAGTATCCACATGGCAACTCATGACTATCAGTAACTCAGTTCCAGAGACCTGTCACCCTCTCTGGCCTCTGAAGTATGGTATACATACATACTTACAAGCAAAACATTCATGCACATAAAATTTAAAAATCAATCAAAAAATAAGAACTGAAAGAGTTACCACATACCTGCCAGATACCCTAGCCTGCTCCTGTCTATTTGATGCTGTTCATTCAAAATGAATAGTAGAGTCCCACCTCAGAGTTAGAGCCTGTCCTGTCTGTCTGGGATGTTGTGGGGCAGAGAGTAGTAAGCAAAGCCATGTAAATGCTAGCTACAACTTAAGTAAAGCAATAGAAAAGAATAAGGACATATAATTTTTCTAAAGTATTGCCATATTAGAGACAGATTGTCAGAAGGGTCCCAAGATGCCTGAGCTTAGGGAAACATTGGTCTTTCCTGGTGCTGGATTAGGTAAACTGGAAATCTCTTAACTGTGGCTGATTCATGTGAGGCTGGGAAAGTCCTGACTCAGCTCAGCCTCTCCTAACGCTAATAAAAGCAGCCTCCCTGCTGAGACCAGAACTGTCTTAAACCAGCAATGAAAAGCTCTCTTTGTCTGTTGTCAATAGCTGTCTGGGAGTGGGCTCCTAAACCCTGCATCCTCACTCTCTGCTATAATCTAGTCTTCTAAAAGTAATGCACATTTCCTGTTCAAAACATGAAATTAGCCTTGTCTCTAAGAAACAGTGTTTGGAGATGCAAGCTGGCAAAAGCAGCTATGAGTTCTGGGGCCATTATTATTTCTAGGCTTCTCTGTGGTGTGGTGCACACATTTTTATTTACGGAGGGGAGGAAGAAAAGAAGAAATGAGAGAGAGAGAGGCAGGAAAGGGGGGGAGAAAACTTGCCACATGACTTTATACTGATATTACAAATTAAAATCTTAGTTCTGTGCTTAACACTTCTGAGACACCCCTGTATGTTACAAAAAGAATTCTGAGTCTCCAGGCACAAGACGATGAAAGATATGTATGTATGTATGTATGTATGTATGTATGTATGTATGTATTCATGTATATATGTAAGTATGTATGTATAGATAGATAATTTTACGTAAGTGAATATTTATAATTTTAATCATGTAATTATATAAAGAAATGGAGCTAAAATACATCTCAAGAGAATCAAAGAAATAATAATATGAAAAGAAATTATGTTCACCACTCTAGTTGGTAGCATGAACCTAGGAGAATACAGCCTAAAAATGAGGAGGACTAAAGTCTCATGCAATAGCCAACTTTATTTAGAGCATTGAACAATTTATACTCTGAGAGTTAAAAAGAATCATACAGCCACAAGGGCAATCCACACAGCAGAAACATGTTTTTCCATAGAAACATATAAATAATAATAATAAATAAATAAATAGCTAATTATAGTGAATAATCTTAAGTGAACTCACTCCTGTAGGCTACACATGGGAGAGGCAGGAAAGCACATTCCAATTCTGTGTTTTGAAGAAACTGGGCTTATCCTGGAGTTTTCTCACAAGCACTCAGAATTTCTTTGCTGAACTTCATTCTTGGGCTGTTCTGACATATAACGAATATTAGTTACTTTTCTCACAATTGTGGCACTTGTGTTGAAGTTTTCTTAAACTAACAATACCTGGGCATCTTGCAGAATCAAACATAAATCCTCTGAGGAAAAGTTAATTTCCTACTAGGCCTTGGGGGCATTTACCTAATTAGTTTTGAAATCCAAGCTTAAAGTCAAAGGTGAGTGAGAGAGGGCAGATGTCAGCAGCATCCTGCAGGCTCTAGACCTCAGAAGCAGAACATCTTACAATTACATAAATTAACTGCACCATGCTCAATTTTTTTGCCTTAAAAACTAACATATAAAAACAAAGAGAAACTACAAACAGTTGCACCTTGTAATTTAGATTAAAACTCAGAGAATTCTACCAAACACTTAAAGAAAAAAAATCAGCATTATACTTAGAGAATCTCCTAAGTGTATGCTTACAACACTAACACTTGGGAACAAAAACAAGAGAATTGCTGCAATTTCCAGAATATCCTGTGCATGCAAGACCTTGTCTCTTCCCACTACACATACACACACTCCCCAGGGAACTAAAAATTGATTTCAGTAAGATCACAAGATGTAAGACCAGCATAGAGAAACCAATTGTGCTTCTTATTGTGACAGTAGGCACTGAACTGCCAAGTGAAATCATTGGTAATCACATCAAAAAAGGAAAGTTGACCAGGCATGATGTCACCCTCCTTTAGATCCCACAAGTGGCAGGGGCAGGTGTTGTGGAATAATCTTTTTGTATACTGTGAAGATGTGTCACTTCTGATTGGTTGAATAAAAAGTTAAATGACCAATAGCTAGTCAGTGTTTCTAGGTACAGAGAACACTAGGAAGAAGAAGGGCCAAGATGCCAGGAGACAGAGAGGAAGCAGCATGGGCAGTACAGAGTAACTGTAATGAAGCTACATAAAAGAATTCAGATTAAAAGATATGGGTTAATTTGTTACAAGAGCTAGTTAGAAACAAGCCTAAGCTATCAGCCAAGCTTTCATATTTAAAAAGAAGTCTCCATGTCACTATTTGGGAGCTGGCTGAAGGGACAGAGATAGATTCACTACAAGCAGGCAGATCTCTATGAGTTTAAGGCCAGGATGATATGTATATTGAGTTCCAGGACAGCCAAGGATACATAGGGAAAACCTGTATCACAAAAAGGAGATAGAGGTAAAGGAGAAAAAGTTACGTGTGCATACAATAAATCATGAGCAGCACTTACATACAGTGCTATTCCCTACAAAGAATGATTTAAAAAATAACTCCAAGGGAGCTTGGAGAAATGACTCAGCAGTTGACAGTTCTTAATAAAATTTAAAACATAGATTTCAGAGTTTTTTTGTTCCTTCAAAACAATAAAAAATGCTTTATTTGTTTTTAAATTTTGAAGTGTTTCAAATATACTGTTTAGGCTGCTTTTTTCCCTTAGTAACTTATCTACCAAAAATATGACTTAAATAAAAAAAATAAATATTAAGAAAAGTGTAGTGAAGTTGTCCTACATTGCTGAAACTGCAAGACAAATTACCTAGAAGATTTTTAATCTTCACTTCAATATTTTGTGTATAAGTGTCTTTACAGATCTACTCCTATATTAGAGAGTACAGTTTCTGCCGTAGAATCTACAATAATATCTAAACTAAGTGAAACTACTTCAAAGAAGAGTCCTCAGACCATAGTCTATGTGCCAGACAGGACCCAGTGCTTGTAAATAAAGTTTTATTAGAACACAGACTCATTTGTTTACACAATTGTGAAAGAGATACATAACCACAGTCTGGACTTTTGACCTGGCCCTTTACAGGAAAAAAAAAAAAAGAGAGAGAGAGAGAGTCCACTCCTAGTTCATAATGTGGCTATTGGTTAGTCTACAGACTATACTCCTCACTGATTACTTGTCATCCAATTCATCAACAACAGGGAGATGGATCAATTTGTAGGAAAATAAAAAAAAACACAAATTATTAGTCGCTCCATCATTAAAATGATGTAAAGAAAAGCAATTAAGAGACCAAGTGAATGCGGACAGAAGAAGGTGGCAAACCCTTTGCCTCGAATGTGCAAAGCCTTCAGTCCTGGCTGCTGTGAAGACAACAAAATGACCTGCAGGGGTGCTTAGGAACAAGATAACATTAATAATCCTGAGTGATGAGATTTCACACCTACCTCTGTTGTCTGCCTTTTGAAATACATTAATATATAATGTCAAAATATAAAGAAGATACAAAATTAAAATATTAATTTAATCACTGAGGTCCCCAGTCCTGGGTAGAGTGAGTGATTCTACATCATACTTGAGGTTCTTGCCAAGCAATCCTAGCTGTCCAGTGAGCTCCCATGCACTCACTCCCAAGTGTGAATGTCTGTGTTTGGAGAGGATTTTCTTCCTTTCACTTTTTTTGAGTGTAAAGAATAATATGTGGCTTCTCTGTTTTGAGATCCCACCTCATTATTAAAAGGATTGGAGAAACAGTTCAATGGTTGGGAGCACTGCTTATTGCTCTGGCAGAGGGCCTGGGTTTGATTCCCAGAACCCACATGGAAGTTCAGGAGGTGTAACTTGAAACTCCAGTACCAAGGAACCAAATATCTTCTGACCTCTAAGGACACCACATACATATATGCAGATAGAACATTCAAACACATAAAACTAAAATAAATTTAAAAAAAGAAAGGGAAAGAATCTTTAATAAGAACATAGAAAAAGGCAACTCTGTCATGCTGGACTGTACTTCACGACTCTGGCATGCATTGACCTCAGAGTTCTTCTCCACACCATAGGGACAGCAGCTCACTGTCTTTGGAACTGGGCTCTAGGCAGTCTAATTGTCCAGGGTAGTGAGAAAGAAGTTGAGCAGGGTCTCATGAAGCCAAAGGTGGCCTGGAACTTACTATGTACCCACGGTTGGCCTTGAAATCCTGAGTCTCTTGCCTCTACTTCCCAGAATTCAGGAATTACAGGTGTGACTCTATGCTAGGCCAAATGGAAGAAAAATCAGACGTGCTTTGATTAATCATCGTGCGTGCGTGCGTGCGTATGTGTGTGTGTGTGTGTGTGTGTCTGTCTGTCTGTCTGTCTGTACTTAGTTCAATAACGAAGCCTGAAACTTTAACAGGTTTAACATCATTCTAAAAATTAAGGGCTTAGCTAAGGATCTTGTTAATTCAGAACAGCGTGCACTAAGTTCAAAATGAGGAAGACATAAGTGAGAACAAATTTAACCAACGGCTGAGGTCAGCCAGGGTAGCTTCACTTCCCACAAGCACTTCCTATTCTTTGTAAACCCTGGAAATTTTGCAGCACTGGACTTCCTGAAGTGCTTGGAGAAAGTAAATGCTTCCCAGCATCTCCTCATTCTTCAGAGGATACAGGGGAGAGCCATGGATTCAGCTTCAATTAGACTCAACTCACTCCAAATCACGAGGCTTCATTAGCAGCCTGCTTGCCCTACCCCTGCAGAGACTCATTAAGACATGAAAACCAGATCCTGGTGGACAGACTGGAGGAAGAAATGTGGAGCAGAAGAAAGCAATGGCTATGTAGCCATTACTGACCCATTTAGCATGAATCATCTCTCATTTCTCAGTGCCAGGAACACATTATAGCCAGTTTCCTTTCTGGGGCCAGTAGCCACAATTCAGAGCCTGGCCAGTTTTCTCTGCATCATTATTTCCTCATGAAAACTGTCTAAGTCTGGTGTGTTGGCACATGCCTGTAATCCCTGGACAACAGAGGTAGAATCCAAAGGATTTCCACAAGTTTGAGGTCAGCCTGATTCAAGTATCCAGGCCTACACAGCAGGGCTATTCTTAAGATTTGTTATTTAGGTTCCAGGACCAGGTGCTGTCTGCAGAGCATGTCCCAGCGCGCCCTGTAGCAGGCAGAGGTAAACTCTGCCTGCCACGGTCCCCCCAGCTGCTGCTGAGGGAATTTGCATGGCTACCCACCTCCAACTGAGCAAACAGATAAGGACTGGGGACCCTGAAGGACAGACTCAGACCCCACCCAGAGGTAAGTGCGCCAAGCCCAGTCCCGTCCAGCAGGAAAAGACACAGCACCAGGATTCTTCTGTGGTAATTGACCAGGTCCTTTATTGTTACAGATACTTCTTGCAGTAGTAGCCCCTTGCAGTAGTTCTTCCTTTCTCCCAACCTGTGCAGCCAGTTTTAAGCTCAAGTCCTTCACTCAGCTAATGCCGCGTGGGCCTTCACCATAGGGCCACGCACACG